>ML253687.1:18638-37563 GCA_005239495.1 Nicotiana undulata | reverse complement strand
AACGAGCCCTAATCTAAGCAATATGGTATTAAATGTGCCGAAATTCTCCGGCACATCAATAGGGTGCCAAGAGAGGGTAAGAACGGGTAAAGGTTTGTATCGTGATTTTTGAAAGAAAAAGGTCTAAGGCTCAAAAGGGTTGACTAGGGATATTGTCATTGGTAGGCTATGGAAATTTTCAAGTCATTATTCGGGTCAAGGAAAGCCTATAATCACATCTCAAGTCAAACTACACTTAGGATTTCGCCTAGACAAATATTCAGGGCAAGTTCTTGACTAATGGCACGGGACTTGGACTTGCAATTCAAATTCTCACCACACAAGCTATAGGATTGCTAAAGAAACAGATTTGGGGGCCCACAACGACCTTAGCCAATATTTGAGCAACACAATGGTCCCGAAAAACCACTTGATGATTATCGGCCAACACAAGAGTCTCAAGGTCACAACTTTCACCATCCTATACACAACAATTTGTTTTTGACCATAGGATCAAAGGCAAACGTGTTAGGCCCAAGTGAAGCTTTGCTTGAGGCACCCTTACTCACTAACTACTATTTACACAAAAAGCAAAAAGAAAAACAGACGCAAACCCTTAAGAAGGTTGTCATGCCATCCATCATTGGGAAGAGCCACCCGGTTCACACAAGTTTCACCTTTGGAAAGAACCGTGGCATTAAGAAAACCAAAGGTTTATTGCACGCACAAATTCAAAACAAGAAGCTACTAAAATAAAATAAGAAGCTATGAAAGGAAAAATGCGAAAAATGTAAAATGCGGAAAGTAGAATAAATATATACAAGAGGGGGTTTAATCGAATATTCATAAGGGGGAAATGAATATATATATATATAAGAAAGTAACTTTATATATAGACCAACGAAAATACGGAAAGTAAACTAGAATTGTAGAATTATGTACATACCAAAAGCTAAAAGAAAGGATAATAAAAAGGAAATAGTATCAAATATATACAATCATCCAAATAGGGCTACCCCCTCAAATGAAAGCTAGCATTGTACCTAATGCTAACTAAACAAAAATATCTCAAAAACAAAAAAGAAGGAATAAAGAGAAACTCCCTATTGGCCCTCTGTCTACATAGGATCCGGAGTCTGGGTCCCTGGGTCTGTGGACTGCTCGGGAACCTGTGATTGGCTCCCGGTAACCTGTGTCTGCACTGGGACCTGTATCTCCACTGGGTCCTGGGCTTGTACTGGACCCTGGGGCTGGCTGGAGGTACCTCCCTGCGGGTCCACCAACTCAATGACAACATCAACAGTGCGGGGCATCATCCTCTTCAGCTTTGGTGTCCTCTCTATCTCCTGCTTCGGCTCAGGCTGGGCTGCTGGGTCATGCAATAACAGGTTTAAGGGTATATGATCCGCCTTCATCTTCTCCACCTCCACCCTCAACTTCTTCATCGACTCCTTGGAAGCACGAGTCTTTTTCAGTCTCTTTGTCTCCTTAGCCAACTCCTTCAATGCAGTACCATGAGAATCAACAGCAACCAGGATCAATTTCTGGTTCTCTAGGATTTTCTTCTAGTTGTCCAGAAGCTCCTTGAGAGTGTCTTCCACTGACTGTGGGACCTGTGGCTTAGGAGGTGCAAACTGGGCTGCCACCAATGTAGAAAGTACAGACAACTTGGAAGTAGCTACCTGCATCCAGTTGTTGATATTGGCAAGTGTTTGGCTCAACCGATAAGCAGTCAATGGATATGCAGCAGATATGGGAATGGATGGGGCTATAGAAGTGGAGGGTCCTGGAGCAATGTCTGGGGTGGCTGAGGCAGGCTGAGTAGGAGCCACTGCTTCCACTGGCTCTTCAGACTGGCCAGTAGAAATAGTGGATTTGCCCTTTTAGTTATTGCTCTTAGGGTTGTCATCACCATGTGTGCTATACCAGGAAAATGGGGCTCTTGGATTTACCTTCACGTCAAACTTCCTCCCCTCTACCCCTTGATCCTCGAAATGCATAGTTAAAATTTTTGGAAGGGGTAGGATCTATCAACTTCATTCACCACCCGTGTGATTACCCTGGACATCACATTCCCGACGTTGATCGGGAACCCTACCATGATCGAGGAAACCAATACAACACGTCTGAGAGGAAGAGAGTTTTCGTGAGTGGTGGGGTCTAGCCTGTTACACACAAACGTTTCCCACCCTTTCGCTTCAAAGTTTAGGGTTCTCCTCAGAATTTTCACTCCCGCTTGCAACCAATCTGGGGTGGTACCTGGAATTGCCAAATGCTCTGCTAACCACGGACGGGCATCCTCCCCCAAATTTAACTTCTCCAAGTACAGTGTCTCATCCTCCTCATCGAAGTCCAGGTACTCATTGATTGCTTTCCCATCAAACATCACTGTGAGATTCCTCACCTTAGTCACTTTAGAGTCCTTTTTGACATAAGCAACATTGGTGTAGAACTCCTTGACTAAGTGCTCATTAGCCTCCACCACTTTGCAATTGAAGTAGTCCCAAGCCTTTTCTTTCTTTGAACTGCTTCAGCACATTGGGGTTGTGAGGCAGAAGGTCCCTTGTGATGAATTTTTTCTCCGGTATCAACTTCCTCTCGGGCCACCATTCACGGAATTTGTGAAAAGATGGTTCACTCACAAACCTGTCCTTCCATGCTTCTAGTTTTCATGTTCTCTCTACCCCCCTACTTAGGGATCACCCCCTTCTACTCTTCTGCGGAGTGCTCACCGGATAGTGAAGATGTAGGTGAGGTATAATATTCATTGGCACTTCCACCAGCTGAGCCCTCAGATGACTCAGAAGATCTTTGTGCTGATGCTTGGGAAGGAGGGGAGCCTGGAGGTGAATCGCTCAATCTAAACCTCTCCGGAAAGTCAGGGACATGCTCCGGCATGGATTCTGAGTCAGATGCCTCCTGGGAGGGTGCATACTCACTTCCCTAGTGGGAAGCAGCTCTATCCATGGCTTTAATTATTTTCCTTGTAGCTTTGATAGCTTGCCGGACTTGGGGAGCCAGTTTGATCATTCCTTCTCCTCTCCCCCCGGAGGACTCCCCTTTGCCGGGTTGTTTTCTACCACCACCTCTTGATTGAACCATTGTCTGCAAGTGGAATTCAGACTGAATTTGTTAGTATCACAGTATTGGATGAATCAGTGAAGAATAAGGATGCATGTAATTGAAGGTGGACTTGCAGAATATGCAGACTGCGGACCGCACAAAATGAAGTACGGCCGCGAAGAAGGTACCGCGGACCGCACAAAATGAACCGCGGTCCGCACTGAGGTGGGGTTCAGACTACCCACTCTCTGAAGAAGTTCACCGCGGACCGCACAAAATGCACCGCGGTCCGCACAGAGGTGGGGTTCAGACTATCCACTCTCTGAAGAAGGTCACCGCGGACCGCACAAAATGCACGCGGTCCGCACAGAGGTGGGGTTCAGACTACCCACTCTCTGAATAAGGCCACCGCAGACCGCACAAAATGGTGTTGCGGTCGCGGTCCTTAACTGAGGCCTTACTAAGTTTCTAGCACCGCGGTCCACACATAATGCCATCGCGGACCGCACAGAGTCCCAACCTAAGGTTTCAAAATTTTCAGCCTAATTCTAGCCTACATCACATGTTATTGATACCCTAGGTGTTTAATTAGTGTTTTTAATTAATTATGCCTAATTTAAGCCTTGTTTAACAAAACCTACACATGATTAAGGGAATAGGGAAGAAAAAGAGGAAAAAGAAGAAGAAAAACAACTAATTAACAAGAAAATAACAAAATGAAACAAGTAAGAAAACAAAATTAAACTTACTAGATGTAGGATGTAGTGTAGATGAATGAGATGAAGGAGTTGGAGTGAAGAGGGGTGATGAACAGTGTATTTTTTACTATTGAGAGAGCAAAGAGCAAAAAGTGTAAAATGAGGGCCTCATGCCTTATTTATAGAAAAAGGCCTGGGACCCACTTCACCTACCCCACCCCGGACCGCACAAAATGACCGCGGTCCGCGGTACTTGTCGCGCCCCCTTTTTCCCCAAGCACTCCTTTCGGGGCCCGGTTTAAAAGGGTTAATGACATTGGTTGGGACAACTCATTCCTTTTGGGAAAGGGGTTTATTTATTTGAAGAGTCTCCACCTAACGATTTTAAGGTGCGTTAGGGAACCTATTGGGGTTCATTTACAACTAAGTTTGATAACCAGAGACAGGGTAAGGGCTTGAAATTATCTTAAGCGGAAGGTGTTAGACACCCCTCAGGATCCACAAGTATGGTTCCCGGTCAAATAACTTTTGTGAATTTGTACGATTAGCAAGTAAACGATTAAGGCCCAAATAATAGGGGATTTGGAAATGTTCATAGCCTAGGCACATATAAGTTACAAGTTTGAAAATGTTTAATAACTAATGGATTTTTGAAAAGGATTATAGTCTAAGCCTATTTATGGGGTAAGGGGGTATCCTAGGTTTGTTTATAATATGGATCACATCAATGCAATACCCGGTATGACACTCCTCAAAGAGGGTCTACACGTGGTATTAGCGCACCGGTCATCATATCCATATCTACCCTTTCCCACCCCGTGAAGGTAATTAAAGCGAGTGTTGGTCTCGACCTCTACTGCATGTTGTTACCCGTCCCTTCCTATTAGTCCCGGAGGAGTTTAGGACTTCTATCCTATAAAGGAGGTTCTAGGTGGACCCTTAAGTTTTAAAGGTAAAATACTAAAGCGACATATAAGAAAACAGATAGGACTTCAATTAAGGGGAGCATGGAAAACAAATAGAAGGCTCAGGTATACCTCCACAAATAATAGACATAAACAACATGACTCATACACAGTTAAGGTCTAGATTCAAATTCAGATCCTAAGCATGGTATCTAAGTGATAACAACATAGACAAATTTTATTGCATAACTCGGAGAGGAAGTCCTAATCAGTTTTGCCTACTGATTTTGAGCATGCTGGTATTAATCACAAGAAGACAGTCCAGTTTTTATTTTTTAAGGTTGATTACCTACGGCTTGCCTAGGCGTGGGAGGATATGCAATAGTTGTTCAGAGTTGTTGACAGTTTCAGGTTGTTATATTTAAAAAAAAAAGCATGCAGTTCTAAATGTTGCAGAATACATAGGAATTTATTACTAGTTATATAACAAAGTGAACTATTTCATACTCAGTAATTAGACCAAGTATGATTGGACGATTGTGATCCTAGAACATGATTTCTAATTGCATACCACGTTATGCACAGTTTCAGAATAGGCAGAAATGAAATTTTATTTTAATTTTGTTTTACCTAGACAGGATTTCTAAGTGTATAGCATGATGCTTGCATGAATGACCACTGATGTTAACACATTTATCTAGAACAAAATTTCTGAATGTTTTCAGGACATGTAAGATGCACATAGGACAGAATCACATTAGTTTGTTTTTATGTCGTTATTTACCTTAGAGATAGGGTTTCTAAGTGATGATGAGATGCTAAAAAAATAGTACATATATGGATCCTAGGGAAAGTGATATCTAATGCATGGCTTGCTTGGCATATATTATACCTAATCATGACTGTTATTGCGCACAGAAGAAAAGTAGACCTATGAGCATGATTTCTACCCTTGACTATACTACCACATACATAGTACCCACCCATTTTCACTATCCAACCCCAGAGTTATTTTACAAATAATTATTACAGGCCATCGGATATGAATTACATAACTGAAATAAAAGAAAATAAGAAGTTAACTATAGGGAGCCTACAATATAGGCCCAGATCTCCATGTCCTCAATGCCAAGATATTTCACATTCTTTCTTATAATCCGGGTGTGTCAGAGTTCCCTAAAGACCTCAAGGGATCCCGGGCAGTGCTCGCACCCCAGATTTCATTGCCAAGGTAGAGTAAGTGCAGTGTGGAATGGCCAGCCTTAGTATGTCAAAGTTCAGAGGGAGCTCAGGGGGTCCCAAAGCAATGCTCACACAAAAGGAGCAGAACTTAAGGGGTCTAAGAGTTGAGTGAGAGTGCTTGACATAGTTTTAAAAGAAGGTTGAGTAGGAAACAGTTTTGAAAAAAAGGAGGTTTGATTGAAATGATTTCATAACAAAAGTTTAACTGAGGAAACAATCTTAAAGAGCATAAACACCAACCTCAAGACCAAACAAGTTCAGCATCACACAAATGACCAAGAACAGTCCAGCAACCACAAATAGGGGTGATGGGGTTTGAGGGACAAATACAGAGCATGTGAGGGCAATCATGTAGCATGCATAAATATGCATAGGTATACAATCAGAAGTTCCTAAGGGGTTTAAGGAACTGGGTATACAGTAAGGTATAGGATTAGACTAACATAACAGTATCAAGAAGTTTAAGACAGTAGAGTACACCCTAATTAAATTAATGTACCAAACATAGGCATAGAGATTCACATAAAGACAGGTTTCAGGTACACAAAGACATGCTGGTTAGTAAAGCATAACTTAACATGCTAGATGGAATCTAGGACTTTAGTTACATGTTGAACAACATAATAGTAAATAGAAGCATATCAAAAACACAATGAATTGCAACAGTAATAGAACTATGTTGGTTTGAGAACTGAAATTTGAATTAGAACATACCAGTGAAGTGAAGGCAGTAATACAAAGTAAGAAGTAAGAGATGCGCAATAGTTAGCCTTGGCTTGCAGCCGGCTAACTTAGAATAATAGAAAGTAGCACAGAAGAGAGAATAGAGAGTTTTAGTTGTGAGAGAGAGTTATTAAACAAGATTAGTTCGTGTCCTCTAATGAGAGAAGAGTATGTATATATATAGTTTTGAAAGCTGGGTAAAAAGTAAGGTAAAAATCAGAATCAATCAACAATTATGGAACGTGGTATCAATCAGAGTGAAATCAGCCCAAGTACTCCCATAATTAAGGGAGTTATTTAAACGGTAAGTAACAAATAAGGAAAGAGACCATATATAGATTGAAGGAATATTAACACAGTGCAAGTATAGAGCAAGTAATTAGGCTAGGTTCGTCAGATTCTAATTAAGGAAATAGGAACCAATTAACAGTAAGTTAATCATGTAACAAGGTAAGAAATAAACTAAAGGTCGGAAATTAGTAAGAATATCCCCATAGGAAATCAGTAAAGGTTTTCAATCACAAAGAATCAGGGATTCAAGTAATAGAAAATAATACTAATTACTATAGACTTCTATGCATGAACGGAATGAACACAATATAAGCAAAAGAGATAAATCAGGAACCCTAACAAAGTAAAATTGCAGAGAATCAGGGATTCGAATAGGAATAACATCAATTAAAGGAAATTAGCATGAATTAAATAGATAATAGGCAAGAAGTCAGAAACCCTAGTAGTGAAATCATACGAAATTAGGGATTCACATGAATCACAGAGTGAATAGTAATGTAAGCAAGAAAAATCAGATACATAGATGAACAACATTGGGTAAAATATCATAGAATCATAAAGCTCATGAGACGCAAACACATATTATCGAAGACAAAATCAGGAACTTAGGGTTTAAGACTAAAAATTAGGGGTTTCAACACAACAACTCAGATAAGATAGAGAAACTTAAATAAACCATTCAAACACAGTAGAGACCTTAGGATAATACTACAAAGTCATAGAAAAATCGTTTAAAAGGGGTCATGAAACCCTAGTTTGAAAACGAAGAGCCATTTTAGAGAAAATCAGAGAATCTTTGAGAAAAATAACGGAATAGCTCAGAATATACACAAATCTATCATAGATCTAAAAGAATCAGAAAGTTTTAAGAGTTAGGGTTTCAAAGAGAACCCAGAAAAGATAAGAAAACCTTAAAATATTACCGGTTTTAGCCGAAAAGTCATAGATCTTACTCGAACGGCCGAAAAATGGCATGAAAGGCCATAGGTGGGAGTTGAACCTCTCCAGGTTCACCTGGGGACCTCAGGGTAGTGTCAAACCGACGTGGGATGAGGCAGAGGCTAGGAGATGGTGAGAGGCCATGGTTTCTGGCGAGGGAGGTGGCCGGAGAAGATGGACAGAGTCCATCGGAGAGGAGGGAAGGTGGAAGGTTCTTGAGAGAACCTGAGATAGAGAGAGGGAGATAGAGAGACGGTTGTGAGAGAATGGGAACGGGGAAATGAATGGGGGGGGGGGGTAGTCATTAGGGGTTAAATTAGGAAGGGGGAGATCTTGACCGTTGATCAAATTCTATCAAATGGCAAGATTGACTCTGAGTTGGGCCGGGTAGATAGGATATTGGGCTTGGGGGTCTGATAGGTTATTAATTGGGTTAGAGACCAGGTTTAATTTAGGCTAGAATTTAAATAAAGATGGCTATTTGTTAAATATCCATTAAAATTAGATAAATAATTAATAAAAATAGCTAGTAATTACATAAAATAAAATTAGGGCTAAATAGGTGAAATTAAGGGGATTAACTAGTATTTAAAATATAAAATGACTAATTATTGAATTAAAATAACATAGAATGTATAATTAGGCTATGATTGCAAAGCGATTGTAGTTATAGCCAAATAATGCCAAATTAGCTAATTTGTGAAATAATTAAATCCTAATAGGATTAAAATGATATATTGAACCAAGAAATGTTTTGAAATTATTTGCAATGCAATTTATGATTAATTATTGGATGTAAAAGTACTGGATAAATTAGAAATAAATTGATAAAAATGTGAAAATTTTATGGAAAAATACCAACTATTATAAAACTGATTTTGAAGGTATATACACAAATTTAAAATAATTTGAGGAAAAATTGGGTATCAACAGCTGCCCCTCTTTACCCGGGAAGGATGAAAGAGTTGTCGGGTAAAGATATAATGGCCAATTTTGACCGAGCGAAATGGATTGAAGGGTTTTAGGCCTCACATTGGTTTCTGAGTTGCCTACATTTCCCTGATTTTATAGGAATCAGGTCGTATGTAGTTCAGGAGTCATCAGCGAAGTATACCGATGAAGTTTTTTACAAGAACGGATGCAACATATAGGACTAGATGAATAAGCGGCTTACGGGGTAGTTAGGAGAACTGGACCGGGACCGCTCCTGCCAGGACGGTCGTTGCTCGCCGAATTACCTGCAGATAAACGATACAAGCATATATTTTGTGTAATTTACACATGATGCAAGTTCCCGTCGAACTATGAATGTTGTCTTCGGACGGTTAAGGATGACGTCCTTAGACCATGACGTCCTGGGCTATGGATTGATTGATGCAGGATTTGCAGGCCATGAAATGATGTTCTCGGGCCATGAGAATGGTGCCTCCGAACCATGGCGCCTTTGAATAATGATATGCAAGATTGAAAGAGATCCTTAGGCCATGGTATGGTGTTCTCAGGCCAAGAAGATGGTACCTCCGAATGATGACGCCTTTGGATGAGTTGGCGATATTTTAGCCTATGGAAATGCAATAGTATGATGCTGACAAGACAGAGCTTAGTCTTGCGTATTTAAGGGCAGAGCTTAACCCGAAAGGAAAATGAAGTAAATAGTGTTTGAGACAGCGCTTAGTCTCAAAAAGTAAATTGGAGGCAGAGCTTACCCTCGGAAGGCAAAAAAGTAGCCTTATGCAAAAATACAAATGGAGACAATGCTTAGTCTCGAAAGGCAGAAAGGTAGCCTTATGCAGAGATGCGAATGCAAATGGAGGTAGAGCTTAACTCGGAAGGCAGAATGGTAGCCTTATGCAAGAATGCAGATGTAGGTGGAAAAAAAGCTTAGTCTCGGAAGGTAGAATGGTAGCCTTATGCAAGAATGTAGATGCAGGTGGAGACAATGCTTAGTCTCAGAAGGTATAATGGTAGCCTTATGCAAGAATGCAGATGCAGGTGGAGACAGTGCTTAGTCTCAGAAGGCAGAATGGTAGCCTTATGCAAGTTGGAAGACAGAATGGTAGCCTTATGCAAATTGGAAGGCAGAAGGTAGCCTTATGCAGGTTGGAAGGCAGAATAGTAGCCTTATGCAAGGGAAGGCAGAATAGTAGCCTTATGCAAGATACGAATGCAGGGGAGGAAGAGCTTAACCTCGGAAGGCAGAATGGTAGCCTTATGCAAGAAATAAAATGACAGTAGAGTTTCTTAGCTGATAGCAGATTACGACATTGTGATTATTGCGAGCATTGTGACTACAGAGCATTATTTGCATGTGCTGATAGAAAACATCGACAAGTGAAACGGTTTTGAGAATCACATTTTGAACAATGTTTGTCCCCTGGGCGGACATTATGTTTAGGGATCTGGTAACCCTAGTGCCTGCATCCAAAGAAAAATCGTGAGTTTTTTAAGGGGAAGGTTAGTTCGTATCCCCGCCGGCTTTGCTTGACTCGTTCAGCTTGATTTGATGATATTGTTTGTATTATTAGGGTAGCGTTTGCTAAACAAAGTTGTTTAAAAAATAAGTATGCATGATTTGTAAAAGTATGACATAATGTATAATTAATTAAAAAAATAGTTTTTAGATGAACCGATGATCGTGACGTGGCTCGAGACATTGCAACCTCTCCTGCTACCGAATTTTGAGGGTCCTCCTCAAAATTCTACCCCAGTTTGATGGGTTGATGTTTCTGAATGTTGCTCATGCGACGATCGGCTGAAATTGCTTCGGAATTTTGAAGGTCCTCCTCAAAATTCTGCCCTAGTTTCCAATTGCAGGGAAAAATGAAAATTTTATTGAATTGTGACCGAACCCATAGGGCTGCCTAGGTATCCCCTCTTAAATGGGAATCAGGTCACTGTTAAGGTTGAAACCATTGTTGGTGATGATCGACTCTGGAATTCCGAATCGACAAACAATGTGGCCGCGGACAAATTCTGCCACGACTTTCTTAGTTACTGCTTTGTAGGATGTTGCTTCGACCCATTTGGTGAAATAATCGATGGCTACTAGGATGAACTTGTGATCGTTGGAGGCGGTAGGCTCGATTGGTCCAATGACATCCATGCCCCAAGTGAAAAACGACTATGGTGAGCTCGTTGCATTAAGCTCGTTTGGAGGCACCTTTATCATATCTGCTTGTACCTGACAGCGGTGGCATTTCCGGACATACTGGATGCAGTCCATTTCTATAGTCATCCAAAAGTAACCAGCCCTGAGTATCTTCTTTGCTAAGACAAACCCATTCATAAGCGGGCTGCAGGTCTCAGCATGAATTTCCTCTAGTAGCTTGGATGCTTCCCTTGCGTCGACACATCTTAATAATCCCAAATCGGGATTCCTCCACTGTGAAAGAATTTGTTGGACAGTCTCCGAAGTGTGCGTTTCTGAGTAAGATTTTCAAGCTTTGGGTACTCTCCTTTTGCCAAATATTCCTTGATGTCATGAAACCAAGGTTTTCCGTCCGCTTCTTCTTAGACATGGGCACAACAAGCAGGTTGGTTATGGATCTTCACTGGAATGGGATCAATGAAATTCTTGTCTGGATGTTGAATCATAGATGACAGAGTAGCCAATGCATCGGCGAACTCATTCTAGATTCTGGGGTCATGCCGAAATTCTATCTTCGTGAACCTCTTTCTTAATTCCTATACGTGGTGCAGATACGACAGTATCTTGGAGTTCTTGGTAACCCACTCCTTGTACCTGATGTACCAGCAAATCTAAGTCACTAATCACTACCAGCTCCTGGACGTTCATGTCAATGGCCATCTTGAGCCCTAAGATACAGGCCTCATATTCGGCTATATTGTTGGTGCAGGGGAATTTGAGTTTGGCGGATACCGGATAATGCTCACCGGTTTCTGATATTAGGACGACCCCAATGCCAACTCCCTTGAAATTCACCGCTCCATCAAAGAACAGCCTCCAACCGTCATAGGATTCTGCGATGTCTTCTCCTATGAATGATACCTCTTCATCAGGAAAATACGTTTTTAGGGGTTCGTATTCTCCACCCACAAGATTCTCAGCAAGATGGTCCGCCAATGCTTGTCCCTTGACAGCTTTCTGAGTCACATAGATAATGTCGAACTCACTTAGTAGTATTTGCCACTTGGCCAGCTTGCCAGTGGGCATGGCCTTCAGAAAGATGTATTTCAAGGGATTCATCCTTTATATAAGATATGTTGTGTATGCACGTAAGTAGTACCTCAGCTTCTGGGCTACCCAAGTCAAAGCACAGCAGGTGCGTTCTAGTAGAGAATACCGAGCCTCGTGTGGAGTGAACTTCTTACTGAGATAATAAATTGCTTGCTCCTTCCTTCTTGTTTCATCGTGCTGCCCCAGAACGCATCCGAAGGCTCCATCTAACACTACAAGGTAGAGTAACAAGGGTCTACCTGGCTCAGGTGGTACTAGGATTGGTGGTGTTGATAGGTATTCCTTAATTTTGTCGAAAGCCCTTTGGAAATCATCGGTCCATTTGGTTGCGACATCCTTCTTCAGCATCTTGAAGATCGGCTCACAGATGACTGTAGACTGTGCTATGAACCGGCTGATGTAGTTAAGTCGTCCCAAGAAACTCATCACATCTTTCTTGTTCTTTGGCGGTGGTAATTCTTGAATGGCTTTGACCTTTGACAGATTCAGTTCTATCCCTCTGCGGCTGACAATGAACCCGAGCAATTTACCGGCAGGAACCCCGAATGCACACTTCGCGGGATTCAACTTCAGATTGTATTTCCGCAACCTATTGAAGAACTTCTTCAAGTATGCTATGTGATTAGTGGCTTTCTTGGATTTGATAATAACATCATCCACATATACCTCAATCTATTTGTGTATCATATCGTGGAAGATAGTGGTCATAGCCCTCATGTAGGTGGCACTTGCATTCTTTAGGATGAACGACATCATCTTGTAGCAATATACTCCCCATGGCGTAATGAAAGTCGTCTTCTCAGCATCTTCCTCATCCATCCAGATCTGATGGTAACCAGCGAAGCAATCCACGAATGATTGTAGCTCATGCTTGGCGCAATTGTCAATCAGGATGTGTATATTTGGCAAAGGGAAGTCGTCCTTCGAACTGGTCCGATTGAGTTCCCGGTAGTCGACATAGTCTCTGACCTTCCCATCTTTTTTCGGTACTGGCACAATGTTGGCTAACCATGTTGGGATTCCACTACCCTGAGAACCTTACCGTTGATTTGCTTGGTGACTTCTTCCTTGATTTTTAAGCTCATATCAGGTTTGAACTTTCTGAGTTTTTTCTTTACTGGCGGACACTTTGGATTGGTTGGCAGTTTGTGAGCCACAATAGATGTACTCAGACTAGTCATGTCATCACACGACCAGGCGAATATGTCCTCATACTTCTTTAGAAATTTTGTGTATTCTTTCTTCTCTGACGGTGACAAATGAATGATGATGCGAGTTTCCTTGACATTTTTTGAGTCTCCTAAGTTGACAATTTCGGTCTCGTCCAGGTTGGACTTAGGTATGTTCTCAAAATTCTCAACTTCTTTGACAATCTCATCGGGTATATCATCTTCTTACGAATCAATGTTCGTTTGTTGCGTTGCCTCATTGCATGTCACAGTCATTGGTTCATCAAGACATGTAATAGTAATGTTGTATAGGTAAAGTAATGAGAGAAAAACGATATCAATAAATATTAATTCATAAGAAAATTAAAAATGCTTTTGATAGATTGAATAATTATTTTGAACATCGAAGGTCTTATTGCAGGAATTGAAAAATGCGAAAAGAAAATCATTTAGTAAAGAAAAACAATGAACAATGCTTGTTTTAGACTTGCTACCCCGAGGCTCGTCGACCTTTGGTTGTTCTGACGATCCAATTCTTGAGATATGCCCCTCTGCTTACGTCCTGAATGGAATGTCTTTCCTCCCCCTCCTCCTCGAGAATAACACAACAGTCCATGTCATTGTCCTCTAGGAATAAATGTCTCGATGCGACAAGTGCTTCCTCTTCCTTTGTCCCATAAATAATGCCAGCCTGGTGAAAAGTCTGCTCCAGGCGCGGTATCGGATGCTCCAGTGGGTAGTAAGGACCACGCCATGGCGGCGACCAACTCTTGAATTCTTCCTAAGTGTACTCATATCCTAAACCGAAAGTGATTCCATGTTTCTTGAGCTTGATAGGTTTGGAGATCCCTTGGAGGTTCTTGCCGAGCCCTTTACCTGGCTCATACCCCCGCCAATTCATCATGCTTGCGATCTTGCTATCCCACCATTTGTCCTTATCAATGGCATTGACCCGTTCAATGTGGTGGTAAGTTTCTCCACCTAGCTTCCTTCTCCCCTCGATTGCCGGAATAGTTTGATGACTGTAAATAAGGTTGCTACCGTCGCCGTGAATGATCACTTCCTGGTGATTCCATTCGAACTTCACTGCCTGATGCAACTTTGATGCTACGGACCAGCAACATGGATCCATAGTCGTCCTAATAGCAAGTTGTAGGACGCTGGTACATCTATTACTTGGAAGTTGACCTCGAACCAAGTTGGTCCCATTTGCAGGCACAGACTGATCTCACCAATGGTGGACATCTGAGAACCATCGAAAGCCTTTACATTGATTTCTCCATCCTTTATCTCATGCAGCCCTTTGCCCAGCTTCTTGAGCGTTATCAACGGACAGATATTGAGACTGGATTCTCCGTCGATCATAATTCTGGTGATGAAATAGTCTTTGCACTGCGTGGTGATGTGCAGTGCTTTGTTGTGACCCAGCCCTTCAGGTGGCAGCTCGTCTTCATGAAAGGTGATCTTATGGCTTTCCAACACTTGGCCTACCATATTGTCCATTTCCCCGCTAGTGATATTGTTCGGTACATATGCTTCATTCAGCACTTTTAGCAAGGCATTTCTATGCGCCTCTGAATTTTGCAACAAGGAAAGAATGGATATCTGAGTTGGTGTCTTGTTCAACTGGTCGATGACCGAATACTCCTTGGCCTGTAATTTCCTCCAAAGTTCCTCTAGACCTGTCTCGATAATGGGTGACCGATTGGAAGCCTGCTTGCTTGATTCCGCCAGATGTTCAGGTGTGTAGACTCTACCAGTTCTTGTCATACCCTGTGCCGCGGTAGCTTCTTCAGTCTTGACTTTTCCTTTCCTTCTTGCCTTGGCTGTATAGTCCCATGGTATAGCATTTGTATAGAAGGGTGGTGTGATTGATATCGCCACTGTGATCGGCGCTGCTACCTTTACTTCGAACGGAACATGTACCTTAGGGGGCAAGACCGCAACCTCAAATGGTGCGGGTGAATTTTCCGGTGGCATGACTTCGACCTCAATTGGTGCTGGTGTATTTGCGGGTGGCGCTGCTTCAAACTCAAAAGGTACAGACATATCTACCCCAGTATCCTCAGCCGGCTGAATCAGGACTATGATTGGATTGAGAGTAACCGCTGGTTTCTTTGGGTCATCGCCTTCTACGATCAACCTGATCGACCCCTCGGGGTCCCAGTCGTCTTCTATTTCACTTATGTGGATGCCTCCACCCTTATGGTCTGGAAGAGGATTGTTGCTGACGTTTGGAGCGGATTCCTTTGCCACAATGATCTTGTTGTCAATCAAGGATTGTATTTTGTCTTTCAAAGAGCGACATTCATTGATGGTGTGTTTTTTCATGCCGGAGTGGTATGCACAGGACTTGTTTGGGTTAACCCACTGAGAAGGATTCTCAGGGGTTGCAACAGGGATGGGTGTGACATAACCAGCAACCTTTAGCTTCTCATATAACTGGTCGATAGGTTCGGCGATGGCGGTATATTGTTTTGGAGGTCTGCAATCAAAATTAGGTCGGGGTCTAGGGAAGTTTTGGCGTGCAGGAGGTGATTGATAATGGGATGGCTGAGAGTTGTAGGTGTGGTAAATAGGAGCGGGTTGGGAGTATCTGGGTGAAGCAGGTTGATATGTAGGTGGGGGAGATGATTGATAAGTTGGTGGTGGAGCTTGGTATGAAGGTGAGAGTTCTTGGTAATTTGGGGTTGGTTGATATGTGAGTGGAGGTGTTGGGTAAGTTTGGTATTTGAGGGGAGATTTGGTTCTCTGTGCAACCATCACGACTCCAACGTCCCTTTTCTTGGACACACCACCGGACTGTAAAGCCTTATTCGTAGCTTGCAAGGCTTCGAAATTTGTGACCATACCACTTTTAATACCTTCTTCAATCCTTTCACCCAATTTGATGATGTCGGAGAACTTGTGGTTCTCAATCATCATCAACCGTTCATAGTATTGCGGATCCTGAGCCCCAACAAAGAACTTCTTCATTTGCTCCTCCTCTAAGGCGGGTGTGACCTTAGCAGCTTCGGACCTCCAGCGAGTAGCATACTCGCGAAATGTCTTTGTGGGATTCTTCTTCAAATTCTGGATGTAGAACACGTCTGGTGCGTTATTTGTATTAAATCTGAACCTGTCCATGAAGTCAGACGCCATGCTCACCCAGTTTGACCACTTCTTGGGATCTTGGTTGATGTACCAAGACAAGGCATCTCCTTTCAAGCTCCTCATGAATAGAT
The DNA here is from genome assembly GCA_005239495.1 of Nicotiana undulata. Lineage (NCBI taxonomy): Eukaryota > Viridiplantae > Streptophyta > Magnoliopsida > Solanales > Solanaceae > Nicotiana > Nicotiana undulata. Next base: position 21,132 of record ML253687.1, on the reverse strand, counting down.
TCATGCAGATCCTTTCATTTTTCCCTACTCCAACCAGCTTGTCACAATAGGTCTTCAGATGGACCTTTGGATCACCTGTACCATCAAACATTTCGAACTTAGGAGGTTTGTACCCCTCAGACAGTTCGATATCAGGTTGTATGTAGAGGTCCTCATAGTTCAGCCCTTCGACTCCCCTACTTCCCTCAACGCCTTGAATCCGGCTGGTTAGCTTCTTAAGTTCCTCGGCCAAGTTCCTGATAAGCAGATCCTTTTCATCAGACTCAGGTGTGTATGAGATAGGTGGAGTGGAGTGTGGCATGGTCTCCACGTAGATAGGATTGTTATGGTGGCCTGGTGTGTGGGTGTAGATATGGTCGTTTGTGGAGTTCTGAGGTTCTAGGATAAGTAGTGGAGTGTTATTTGGGGTATGGCAGGTGTTACATTGGTTCTTTGGTGGAGTGGCGCGATGGTGAGGTGCTGGATGATTCTGCTATTTTGGGATATTTTGAGGAGGTATAGGATTTTGAGCGTTGGGGAGGTTGACGTCTGGGACGCTGAGGGTGAATGACATGTTTGCCAAATTTCGAACCTGATCAAGCTCTTCTTGGAACTTCAACAACTTTTGTTCAAGATGTGACATATTCTCGTTTGGAACCCGAATACCCTGGCCATCAGTGGCCTATACCCGTTAAATCGTGTTTTCCTTTATGATGTTTCTTGAATCTTTCATTTTCTTTTTGCCTTTGCCTTTAGGAGGACTAGGAGGAGGAGTGGGTGGAGGTCACCTGGATCTTGTGAGATAAGATGATGATTCTAGAGTGCACGAACTAACCTTTGGGGAGGGGAATAAAAGAAAGAAAAAAGGTAGTCAAGTTAGCGAGGATTATGAAAAAGTATTGCACTATTTAAACACATAGTGCGGGAATGTAAAGTGTGTCCTAATTTGGGAACCTCTTTGTGACCGAGGTAGGCCTAGCGACAAATTGATTTCGAGAACTTGAAATGCTAAATGCCTCATTTCATTAATGTAAATATAGATGAATCCCAAAACGGCACTAAATAAGCAAGAAATAAAAGCCATTGGCCTTATTATATCAAGAAAGCGAAAAAGTAAATTCCTATCTACTTGATCCCAGAAGGACCTTCCCCAGACTCGGCATCCTTGATTCCTCGAATAGATTCCCCAGCTCGCGGAGTCCTAGTAGTAGGTATGCTCTGGCTAGATGTCCACCTTCGGTCCCCTCAGCTCATGTTATTAGGATGGATGTCCAGGAGGGACGACTGATTACCCAGATACTTCTTGACGAGTGTTTTGTCGCTAGAATGCAGATCTTCCGACCAACTCAGAAATTTTGGGTGGATGTTGGTAACCATGCCGAATTTGGGGACTTCGTGCCTCATATTTCTGCAAGGCAAACAAGGTTAGGCCCTGACCCCCACCCGACTCGACTATTTAACATCAAGGATTAACATGTAAGCATTTAATTCTCCAAATAAATGCACAGAACGCGATGATATCCGTTGGGATTTATGGAAACCCGGTGGACTTTGGACAAGGATATCTTAAAGGCTATTATGCGGACAACACGTTAGCCTGGCTAGTTTGACTATGATGCATGCAACAATACAATGGAGTAAGGTTTCTATGGGGTTTTAGACCGGTAACTCGAGGGGGAAAGGCACAGAACCGTCGACTGCACCGCTGATCGACTAGTTTTACCGCAAATAAGCCTTTCCGAATTTAGGGGGTAATGATATAGGAAGGGCACAACCACTCATCAAGCGTTGCTATAGGATTTTGTTTGACACGAGTAGAGTATGATGTTGAATCATGATTATGCCATAAACAGTAAAACATGTGGTCATGTATTTGCACGTTATGAAAGCAGTAAATACAACATTTTATAATTTGAAAGTGGTTACAAAGGAAGGAAACAAGAAAGATATGTCAGTTACTTTTGAAGAAAATTAAATGCCTAAAGGAAATAAACAAGTAATTGCACATAGGAAGAGGTAAATTCACAAAGCAATTTGAAATGGCAAAAGCCTGAAAAATCCCCAGTAGAGTCGTTATGCTGTCGTGCCCCCTTTTTCCCCAAGCACTCCTTTCGGAGCCCGTGTTTAAAAGGGTTTAATTACATTGGTTGGTATAACTCATTCCTTTTAATAAAGGGGTTTATTTATTTGAAGAGTCGTCACCTAACGATTTTAAGGTGCGTTAGGGCACCTATTGGGGTTCATTTACAACTAAGTTTGATAACCAGAGACATGGTAAGGGCTTGAAATTATCCTAAGGGGAAGGTGGTAGGCACCCCTCAGGATCCATAAGTGTGGTTCCCGGCCAAATAGATTTTGTGAATTTGTACGATTAGCAAGTAAACGATTAAGGCCCAAATAATAGGGGATTTGGAAATGTTCATAGCCTAGGCACATATAAGTTACAAGTTTGAAAATGTTTAATAACTAATGGATTTTTGAAAAGGATTATAGTCTAAGCCTGTTTATGGGGTAA
>ML253687.1:0-18592 GCA_005239495.1 Nicotiana undulata | reverse complement strand
GGGGGGGGGGGGGGGTATCCTAGGTTTGTTTATAATATGGATCACATCAATGCAACACCCGGTATGACACTTCTCAAAGAGGGGCTACACATGGTATTAGTGCACCGGTCATTATATCCATATCTACCCTTTCTCACCCCGTGAAGGTAATTAAAGCGAGTGTTGGTCTAGACCTCTATTGCATGATGTTACCCGTCCCTTACTATTAGTCCCGAAGGAGTTTAGGAGTTCTATCCTATAAAGGAGGTTCTAAGTGGACCCTTAAGTTTTAAAGGTAAAATACTAAAGCGACATATAAGAAAATAGATAGGACTACAATTAAGGGGAGCATGGAAAACAAATAGAAGGCTCAGGTATACCTCCACAAATAATACACATAAACAACATGACTCATACACAGTTAAGGTCCAGATTCAAATTCAGATCCTAAGCATGGTATCTAAGTGATAACAACAGAGACAGATTTTATTGCATAACTCGGAGAGGAAGTCCTAATCAGTTTTGCCTACTGGTTTTAAGCATGCTGGTATTAATCACAAGAAGACAGTCCCAGTTTTAATTTTTTTAAGGTTGATTACCTAAGGCTTGCCTAGGCGTGGGAGGATATGCAATAGTTGTTCAGAGTTGTTGACAGTTTCAGGTTGTTATATTTAAAAAAAAGCATGCAGTTCTAAATGTTGCAGAATACATAGGAATTTATTACTAGTTATTATAACAAAGTGAACTGTTTCATACTCAGTAATTAGACCAAGTATGATTGGACGATTGTGATCCTAGAACATGATTTCTAATGCAGGAACATGCAGAATAACTTGAAACGTGATTTCTAAATGCATACCACGTTATGCACAGTTTCAGAATAGGCAGAAATGACATATTATTTTAATGTTGTTTTACCTAGACATGATTTCTAAGTGTATAGCATGATGATTGCATGAATGACCACTGATGTTAACACATTTATCTAGAACAAAATTTCTGAATGTTTTCAGGACATGTAAGATGCACATAGGACAGAATCACATTAGTTTGTTTTTATGTCGTTATTTACCTTAGAGATAGGGTTTCTAAGTGATGATGAGATGCTAAAAAAACAGTACATATATGGATCCTAGGGAACACGATATCTAATGCTTGGCTTTCTTGGCATATATTATACCTAATCATGGCTGCTATTGCGCACAGAAGAAAAGTAGACCTATGAGCATGATTTCTACCCTTGACTATACTACCGCATACATAGTACCCACCCCTTTTCACTATCCAACCCCAGAGTTGTTTTACAAATAATTATTACAGACCATCGGATATGAATTACATAATTGAAATAAAAGAAAATAAGAAGTTAACTATAGAGAGCCTACACTATAGGCCCAGATCTCCATGTCCTCAATGCCAAGATGTTTCACAGCCTTTCTCATAATCCGAGTGTGTCAGAGTTCCCTAAAAACCTCAAGGGATCCCGGGCAGTGCTCGCACCCAGATTTTATTGCCAAGGTAGAGTGAGTGCAGTGTGGAATGGCCAGCCTTAGTGTGTCAAAGTTCAGAGGAAGCTCAGGGGGTCCCAAAGCTATGCTCACACAAAGGGGGCAGAAAGAGTTGAGTGAGAGTGCTTGACATAGTTTTGAAAGAAGGTTGAGTAGGAAACAGTTTTGAAAAAAAGGAGGTTTCATTGAAATGATTTCATAACAAAAGTTTAACTGAGGAAACAATTTGAAAGAGCATAAACACCAACCTCAGGACCAAACAAGTTCAGCATCACACAAAGGACCAAGAACAGTCCAACAACCACAAGTAGGGGTGATGAGGTTTGAGGGACAAATACAGAGCATGTGAGGGCAAGCATGTAGCAGGCAGAAATATGCATAGGTATACAATCAGAAGTTCCTAAGGGGTTCAGGGAATTGGGGATACAGTAGGGTATATGATTAGACTAACATAACAGTATCAAGCAATTTAAGACAGTAGAGTACACCCTAATTAAACTAATGTGCCAAACATAGGCATGGAGATACACATAAACACAGGTACACAAAGACATGCTGGTTAGTAAGGCATAACTTGACATGCTAGATGGAATCCAGGACTTTAGTTACATGTTGAACAACATAATAGTAAATAGAAGCATATCAGAAACATAATGAATTGCAACAGTAATAGAAACATGTTGGTTTGAGAACTGAAATTTAATTAGAACATACCAGTGAAGTGAAGGCAGTAATACAAAGTAAGAAGTAAGAGATGTGCAATAGTTAGCCTTGGCTTGCAGCCGGCTAACTTAGAGTAATACCAAGTAGCACAGAAGAGAGAATAGAGAGTTTTAGTAGTGAGAGAGAGTTATTGAATCAGATTAGTTTGTGTCCTCTAATGAGAGAAGAGTATGCATATATATAGTTTTGAAAGTTGGGTGAAAAGTAAGGTAAAAATCAGAATCAATCAACAATTATGGAACTTGGTATCAATCAGAGTGAAATCCCCCAAGTACTCCCATAATTAAGGGAGTTATTCAAACGGTAAGTAACAAATAAGGAAAGAGACCATATATAGCTTAAAGGAATATTCAAACAGTGCAGGTATAGAGCAGGTAATTAGGCTAGGTTCATCAGATTCTAATTAAGGAAATAGGAACCAATTAACAGTAAGTTAATCATGTAACAAGGTAAGAAATAAACTAAAGGTCGGAAATTAGTAAGAATATCCCCATAGGAAATCAGTAAAGGTTTTCAATCACAAGGAATCAGGGATTCAAATAATAGAAAATAATACTAATTACTATAGACTTCTATGCATGAACGGAATGAACACAATATAAGCAGAAGAGATAAATCAGGAACCCTAACAAATTAAAATTGCAGAGAATCAGGGATTCGAATAGGAATAGCATCAATTAAAGGAAATTAGCATGAATTAAATAGATAATAGGCAAGAAGTCAGAAACCCTAGTAGTGAAAGCATACGAAATTAGGGATTCACATGAATCACATAGTGAACAGTAATGTAAGCAGGAAAAATCAGAGACATAGATGAACAACATAGGGTAAATTATCAGAGAATCATAAAGCTCATGAGACGCAAACGCATATTATCAAAGACAAAATCAGGAACTTAGGGTTTAGGACTATAAATTAGGGGTTTCAACACAACAACTCAGATAAGATAGAGAAACTTAAACAAACCATTCAAACACAGTAGAGACCTTAGGATAATACTGAAAAGTCATAGAAAAATCGTTTAAAAGGGGTCATGAAACCCTAGTTTGAAAACGAAGAGCCATTTTAGAGAAAATCGTAGAATCTTTGAGAAAAACAATGGAATAGCTCAGAATATACACAGATCTATCATAGATCTAAAAGAATCGGAAAGTTTTAAGAGTTAGGGTTTCAAAGAGAACCCAGAAAAGATAAGAAACCCTCAAAATATTACTGGTTTTAGCCGAAAAGTCATAGATCTTACTTGAACGGCCGGAGATGGACGAAAAATGGCATGAAAGACCATATGTGGGAGTTGAACCGCTCCAGGTTCACTTGAGGACCTCAGGGCAGTGTCAAACCGGCGTGGGATGATGCAGAGTCTAGGAGATAGTGAGAGGCCATAGTTTTCGGCGAGGGAGGTGGCCGGAGAAGATGGACAGAGTCCATCGGAGATGAGGGAATGTGGAAGGTTCTAGAGAGAACCAGAGATAGAGAGAGGGAGATAGAGAGACGGTTGAGAGAGAATGGGAACGGGGAAATAAATGAGGGGGGTGGGTAGTCATTAGGGGTTAAATTAGGAAGGGGGAGATCTGGACCGTTGATCAAATTTAATCAACGGTCAAGATTGACTCTGAGTTGGGCTGGGTATATAGGATATTGGGCTTGGGGGTCTGATAGGTTATTTAATTGGGTTAGAAACTAGGTTTAATTTAGGTTAGAATTTAAATGGCTATTTGTTAAATACCCATTAAAATTAGATAAATAATTAATAAAAATAGCTAGTAATTACATAAAATGAAATTAAGGCTAACTAGGTGAAATTAAGGTGATTAACTAGTATTTAAAATATAAAATGACTAATTATTGGATTAAAATAGCATAGAATGTATAATTAGGCTATGATTGCAAAGATATTGTAATTATAGGCAAATAATGCCAAATTGGCTAATTTGTGAAATAATTAAATCCTAATAGGATTAAAATGATATAATGAACCAAGAAATGTTTTGAAATTATTTGCAATGTAATTTATGATTAATTATTGGATGTAAAAGTACTGGATAAATTAGAAATAAATTGATAAAACATGTGAAAATATTATGGAAAAATACCAACTATTATAAAACTGATTTTGAAGGTATATATGCAAATTTAAATAATTTGAGGAAAAATTGGGTATCAACAGTACTCAGATTTACTTGGTACTGGGCAGATGTCCACTGCGGATCGCACAAAATGCAATGCGGCCGCAGTGGTCCACCGCGGACCGCACAGAGTCGCATTGAGGCCGCGGTGGCAAACTTCATAGAATCATTTTTCATGTGAAATCTCTTTGTGACCGCATTGGAATTTTTGCCCCCTCACTAAGGCTTTTGGCCGCAAAAAATTGCATTGCGGTCGCAGTGCAAACTTCAGAGAGCTCTGCACTGCATCAAAACAATCCTACAACATCCCACAACCAGTTAGTCCAAAAACAAATCCTATACTACCAAGAAAATAAAAGAAAGACAAAAAGAAAAACACATGGGTTGCCTCCCAAGAAGCGCCTGATTTAACATCGCGTCACGACTCAAGTTACCCTCAATTCACTTTAGATGGAGCAGTGCCACCACGTGGTTGTCATCAGTTTTGCCCAAGTAGTGCTTGACCCTGTGCCCATTAACTATGAAAATCTCCCCACTTTTGTTCTTTAAATCAAGTGCACCAAACGGACTCACAAACACCACTTCAAAAGGTCCACTCCATTTTGACTTAAGCTTTCCCAGAAATAGACGTAACCGAGAGTTGAACAAGAGAACCAGATCACCCACTTTGAACTCCGAGCATATTTATCATGAAGGTACTTCATTTTGTCCTTGTACAAGGACGAACAAGAGTAGGCATGGAATCTGAATTCATCAAGTTCATTAAGGTGCTCCACACGAAGATTGGCTGCCACATCCCATTCAAGATTCAGCTTCCTCAAAGCCCACATGGCCTTGTGCTCTAACTCAACAGGTAGATGGCAAGCTTTTTCAAACACCAACCAGTACGAATACATACCAATCGGGGTATTGTAAGCAGTCCTATAAGCCCATAGAGCGTCATCCAACTTCTTTGACCAATCGGTCCTATTTGCATTGATCGTCTTTGACAATATATTCTTGATTTCTCTGTTTGAGACTTCAACTTGGCCACTCTCTTGAGGATGATAAGGAGTGGAAACTTTGTGATTGACACCATACTTTGCAAGCAAAGTGTCAAAAGCTCTATTACAAAAATGCGACCCCCCATCATTGATGATTGCACGAGGAGTGCCAAACCTTGTAAAAATGCTCTTTTTGAGAAATGCAACAACGCTCCGGGCCTCATTGTTGGGTAGAGACACGACTTCAACCCATTTTGAAACATAGTCAACTGCCACGAGAATGTATGTGTTCCCACAAGAGCTAACAAAGGGGCCCATAAAATCGATGCCTCATACATCAAACATATCCACTTCGAGAATGGTATTGAGAGGCATCTCATCTTTCTTCGAAATTCCCCCTGCTCTCTAACATTCGTCACATCTCTTGACTAAGTCACTAGCATCCTTGTACAAGGTGGGCCAAAATAAACCACAACTTAAGACTTTTGAAGCGGTCCTTGCCCCACCATGATGGCCACCATAAGGTGAGGAGTGGCATGACTCAAGAATTGACCCTTGCTCTTCTTCGGGCACACACCACTGGATGACCCTGTCATTGCATATCTTGAAGAAGTACGATTCATCCCAATAATAATCCATGCTATCCCGTCTAAGCTTCTTCCTTTGGTTAGAAGAGAGCTCAATCGGGACAACACCGGTGCAAATGTAGTTGGCGATGTCCGCGAACCATGGCATTTCTTGCATAGTAACAGAGAGAAGTTGTTCATCTGGGAAGCTATCATCAATCTCAAGCCCATCACTAGGTCGCCCTTGCTTCTCCAGACGGGAAAGATGGTCGACAACTTGGTTCTCACTCCCCTTTCTATCAATGATCTCCAAATCAAACTCTTGAAGCAATAACACCCACCGCATAAGTCTAGCCTTGGAATCCTTTTTCGTCATGAGATACCGGAGTGCCACATGGTCGGTGTGGACTATGACCTTGGCACCCATAAGATAAGGACGAAATTTCTCCATTGCAAGACTATAGCCAATAACTCCTTCTCAGTGACGGTTGGGCAGAATTCATTGTCTTGATAGCATAGTAAATAGGTTGAAAGATCTTGTTCACCCTTTGGCCCAAAACCTCCCCCACGACCACATCACTAGAATCACACACTAGTTCAAAAGGAGAGCTCCAATCCGACATGGTGATAATTGGCGTGGAAGTGAGCTTTTTCTTCAATAGCTCAAATGCCTTCATACAATTGTCATCAAAGTGGAACTTGGAATCTTTCTCTAACAATTTTCAAAGAGGATTTACCACCTTCGAAAAGTCCTTAATGAAGCACCGGTAGAACCCGACGTGCCCAAGAAAGCTACGGACCCCCTTTACCGAAGTTGGAGGTGGCAATTTGGAAATGACCTCAATCTTGTCTTTGTCTACTTCAATTCCATTTCTTGAGATTTTGTGACCCAAAACTATCCCTTCTTCAACCATAAAATGCCATTTTTCGCAGTTGAGCACTAGGTTGGTTTCTTCACAACGAGCAAGGAATTTATCAAGATTGTTCAAGCATTCATCAAAGGAGTCCCCAACCACGCTGAAATCATCCATGAATACCTCTAGAAAGTCTTCAACCATGTCAGTGAAGATTTCCATCATGCACTGTTGAAATGTAGCGGGTGTATTGCACAACCCAAAATGCATCTTGGAGAAAGCAAATGTCCCATAACGACATGTGAAGGTTGTCTTTTCTTGGTCCTCCGGTGCAATCAAGATTTGGTTATAGCCTGAATACCCGTCCAAGAAGCAATAGAAAGCTCTACCCGCAAGCCTATCTAGCATTTGGTCCAAGAAAGGCAAGGGGAAATGATCCTTGCGAGTCACCTTGTTCAACTTGAGGTAATCCATGCATACCCGCCAACCTGTGACTGTCCTTGTTAGAATAAGTTCATTTTTGTCATTTTGGATCACGGTCATGCCACCTTTTTTTGGAACACATTGGACCGGAGAAGTCCAAGCACTATCCGAGATTGGGTAGACGACCCCTGCATCAAGCCACTTGATTATTTCTTTATTCACCACTTCTTGAATTGCTTCATTGAGCCTCCGTTGGTGTTCTACAGAAGGCTTTGCTCCATCCTCAAGAATGATTTTGTGCATACAAAATGCGGGGCTTATTCCCCGAATATCAGCAAGTGTCCATCATATGGCCTTCTTCCTCCTTTTTAGCACTTTGAGAGTAGAGTCTACCTACAATTTGGTTAGGCAAGATGAAAGTATAACAGGTAAAGTACGCGAAGGACCAAGATATTCATACCTGAGGTGTGGTGGAAGTGGCTTCAACTCCAATGTAGGTGACTCTTCAATTGAAGGCTTTGTCGGAGGAGTTTTTCGATTCTCCAAATCCAAGGATAACCTTCGAGGACCATATGAATAAGACCCCATGCCTTGTAGAGCAGTAGTACTCTCGATCAAGCCATCCACCACAATATCATCATGGTTCAATAAAGCTGACCCCACGGGATCTTCAACATTTATCATTGAACTTGTTTCATCAATAATGACCTCGGTGACAAGGTCCACGAAAGAACATACTTCTGTGCTATTGGGTTGCTTCATTGATTTGCAAACGTGGAACATAACTTTTTCATCACCCACCCGGAAAGTGAGCTCATCGGCCTCCACGTCAACTAATGCCTTCCCCGTTGCAAGGAAGTGCCTTCCCAAGATGATAGGGACTTCATAGTCCACCTCACAATCCAAGATAACAAAATTCGCGGGCAAAATGAACTTGTCAACCCGCACCAATACATCATCAATGATTCCTAGAGGCCGCTTCATAGATCGATTCGCCATTTGAAGACGCATGGAAGTACCCCTAGGTTGACCAATCCCCAATGTTTTAAAGATCAAATATGGCATCAAATTTATGGTAGCTCCGAGGTCACACAAAGCCTTAGCGAAATCCGCACTCCCAATTGTACAAGGAATGGTAAATGCCCCGGGGTCTTCAAGCTTGGGTTCCATTGAGTGCACTATTGCACTCACTTGGTGAGTCATATTTATGGTTTCTCACTCCATATACCTTTTCTTTGTGACCAAGTCCTTCATGAACTTGGCATACCCGGGCATTTGCTCTAAAGCTTCGACCAACGAGACATTGATGGAAAGACTCTTCATCATTTCGATGAATTTCTTGAATTGATTCTCTTGCTTTTGCTTTGCCAACCTTTGAGAGTAGGGAGGAGGAGGACTAGGCAATGGTGCCTTAGCCTTTGGTATGACCGGTCCCGGTATATCAATTACGTGTTCCCTAGACAGGTTCACGTCACTTTGCAATTCCTCTCCTTGGTCATGAATATCAATCCTCACCTCACTAGTTGTTGTCTCTTCCACCACTTGCTCAACCTCAATCGTAAACTCATCATTTGGCAATTCATCATCATCTCCAACAACTCTCTTTTGTCTAGAGGAACTAGCCTCACCGCCTCTTCCACTTCTTGTGGTCACCGCCATGGCGTGACCGATGTTGTTGTTGTTGTTCCCACCCTTGGGGTTAACCATCGTATCACTTGGTAGTGCTCCCTTTGGGTGTGTGTTCAAGGCGTGAGAAATTTGTCCCATTTTCACCTCAAGATTTCGAATAGAGGTGTTATGGGAGGCCAATTGAGCATCGGAGTCCGCATTGCGCTCCATCATTTGCTTGGACATTTGTTCAATTCTTCCCATGTCATTACTTGAGGATATTTGGCCTTGAGCTTGATAGGGGGTGGATTTTTGGGTTGTTGGTATATCGGGGGCCTTTGAAAGCCCGACCCCCGGTTACCGTTTCCACCCCAATTATTGTTATTATTGCCTCCGCTCCAATTGTTATCATTATTGCTTCCTCATTGTTGGTTGTTGTTGTTCCCCCAATTACCAGAATTGTTGTTATTGTTCCAATTGTGTTGCCTTTGATTGCTCCAATTTTGATTGTTGCCTTGGTTGTTCCCTTGACCTTGGTAATTATTAGCATACATGGCATCCTCATCTTGATCATCATATGACTCTTCTTGACTATACCCACTTGATCCTTGGTCACCTTGAACATTGTTGTTTTGCATTGGATTTCCCCGAGTTCTTCTCTTGTTCACCAAAACATTCACTCCCTCTATGAATTTACTTGCTTCAATCGTTGTAATTGTTGAAGTTGTGCCTTGGCAAGTTGATTCATAGTGGTAGTGAGCTCGACAATTGCTTGCCCATGTTCTTGAAGTTCTTTGTGAATATCATTAACACCTGAATCACCCTGAGGCACATTTGCTCTACTTTGCCATGCTGACGAAGTGTCAGCCATTTCATTTAAGACCTCACATGCCTCATTGTATGGTAGCTTCATGAAGTTGCCCCCATCCAATTGATTGACCACACACTGATTGGTGGTATTTATGCCTCGGTAAAAGGTATGTTGTATCATGGCCTCAGTCATGTCATTGTTTGGACACTCCTATACCATGGTCCGATAGCACTCCCAAATCTCATGCAAAGGCTCATTTGGCTCTTGTTTAAAAGCAAATATTTCATCTCTAAGCGCTGCCATGTGACTAGGAGAGAAGAATTTTGCAATGAACTTGTCTGCTAGCTCATCCCATGTGGATATGGAGTGGTTAGGAAGTCGCTCCAGCCAATCAAGTGCCTTCCCTCGAAGAGAGAAGGGAAATAACCGAGCCTCAAGGCATCTTCTGAGACATTCGTCTGCTTACTTCCCTGGCATGTATCTACCATGCCCTTCAGATGCTTGTAAGCATTTTGATGGGCGGCTCCGGTGAAATAGCCCCGCTGCTCCAAGAGTGTCAGCATCACATTTGTGATTTGGAAGTTCCCCGCCCGGATCCTAGGCGGGATAATAGCACTCGCGTAACCCTCGTTTGGAAGTACCCGAGGGGAAACTCTCGGATGTGGAGGCAGGGGAGGGTCTGGAATATCCTCATTAATATTGGCTTGTCGGCCCCGTCTAGGAGGTGGTACTTGGTTTATTTCATCTTCTCCATTGTCATACACCTCCTCCCCCAGAATAATGTTTCCCAAGTGATCTGCCATTAGAACCTGAATTGATTCAACACACATTTTAACAGAAGAATGAAAGAAAAATACTTAACACTAGTATTCACGTAGATAATCAACACCGTATAACTCTCCGGCAACGGCGCCAAAAAGTGATCAGTGCCCACCTACACCACTAGATAGTAGCAAGGCAGGGGTCAATGCAGCTTTTACCCGAACGGGTCGGGATCGAATCCACAGGGAGTTACTAATGTGGGAGTTGAATTCCTAAGTGATCTAGTAGTGTGTTGTGCTTTTAATTGCACTTCTCATCAAAGGGTTTTGTAATTCCATTATGGTTTTACACTAATTGAATTTGCTAATTAACTAACTAATATCTTTTTGAGTGTTTTCTTAATAGATAAAAGGGACTAGGGACATGACTTTTTCCTAGGTGAATACTTAACGGGATCGAAAAACTAAGGCAAAGACGTTATGTTGGGGATTGTGATATAGCTAATGCACGGAATTACCCACTCTATACATCTCGGTAGCTCGAGTGGCTTTGCCCTAATTTCCTCTCTCGAGACCAATTGGGTGTCAAAATTATGCAAGCAATATAGGCTCAAGTAGGGTTTTACTATCTCTAGGTTTAACTCGTGAATTGGGACTATCAATCTCTTGATTACATCCCAATTTCTTGTTGGATTGATTTTCTATACTCAAGTTCTCTTTCCCAGGAAGAACCCAAGTCAAATAGACACCAATTAGTGTTTGTAACCACTAATTTAACATGGAAAACACAAATCAGCCCAAATACCAATCACCCATAAACATCTAAGCCTTAAATTAAAGGACCCATCAAATACCCACACCAGGGTTGAGCCACAACCCTAGCAAATGGGTCTAGCTACTCATGCTAAGAGAAGAAAACAAAGAAATAGATGAAAACCCATATAATTTAATTACAAACTAATACTTGAAGATTCAATGACAAAACACTTCTAAAATTACTCAAAATGGCTTAACAAAGTCGTTCACGAGCTCCTGCTAAAGTTAGATTCCAAAAGCTGATCTAAAAATGGGAAAAGAAAGTATTTATACTAGGCCGAATTTTCTGGACAAAAATACCCCTGTGGGGGTACTACGGACCGCACAAAATGGAGTGCAGCCGCATTGAGGCTCCTAAACTTTGAAATCTGCTTCTCTGAAATTGGCCACCACAGGCCGCATAAAATGCACTGCGGCCGCGGTGGCTACTATTGCGGCCGCACAAAAAGGGTTGCTGACCGCACTGGTCTCAAGCCTTCAAATACCAGTTCTCTGAATCTCCTTAGTGCGGTCCGCACACAATGGTTTTGCAGCCGCACTGATTTAGCTTCCAAAATTTCATCTCTCTGAATCTCATTAGTGCGGTCCGCACAAAATGGATTACGGACCACACTGGTCTGTTGAATTGTGCTCGGACTTGTTCTTGGTACTTGTGCATGTTTCACTCCTTTTTGAGCTGGTTTTGACTATATCACCTTTTTGACTAAACCCTGCAAACAAGTCCAACATGTAAGCCTTTGAGACTATTTTGTATACAATTTTAACCAAAACTTAAGCAAGAAGGAGTGAGAAATGAAGTATAATCCCTAGTTATCACTGCTACCTTTGATGAGGTCGTCGACATTGCTCGACAGATTGAGATGGTTCGAGGTCAAGAGAAGGACGAGAGGGAGGCTAAGAGGCCTCGTAGTCAGGGTGGTTTCAATGGTGTTCCTCAGGGAAGTCGAGTTCAGCTTTCAGCTGGGTCAGTTTTAGTAGGACCGGTCATCATTCAGTGCACTACCAGCGCATGGTTTTCATCCTGCCCCGTCCGCTCAAGTATCGCACGGTAGTTCTTTGGGGTATCAGGAGCAGCAGTTTCGTTAGAGGACGGGTTGTTTCGAGTGCGGGGATTTTTTCCACATTATGAGAAATTGCCCTAGGATGTTGGGTAGGACTCCACGGCGGGGTGCTCACCCGCCGGCACCAACACCAATTCCTCCACCACCCGCCCAACCAGCTAGGGGTAGAGTTCATCCAGCTAGGGACGGAGCCCAGTCAGATAGGGGTCGCCCGAGAGGGGGAGGCATATTAGGGGTGGCCAGGCCCGTTTCTATGCCCTCCCAGCCAGACCGGACAATTTTGCTTCAGATGATGTGATTCCAGGTATGTTTCTAGACTCTTTCGAGGACGAACGTTTGTTTAAGATGGGGAGAATGTAACGACCCGGTCGGTCATTTCGAGAGTTATAGCCTTGTTTCCCCCATTTCTGCTTATTTATGTGTTGTTCAGTTGTGTTGAGTTGTATTGAGTTTGTAGGTTTGGGTTCGTAGTATTTTAGGAGTGAAATGAATAGTTACTCCCTTAATTAGAAAGCTAAGTTAGGAAAGTCGACCAAAATTTTTGCTTATGAGTAAATAAATTTGGAATTTGATTGTTATGATTCGGTTAGCTTCATTGGGTGGTTTTAGACTTAGGAGTGTGTCCAGAATACAATTTGGAGGCCCCTAGCTCAAGTTATAACCATTTAACGAAAACTAGAAATCTAAAGGCTAAATGTTCCAAAGTTTGACCATGGATTTGACTTTATTGATATCGGAGTCAGATTGAGATTCCGAAAATTTTAATAGCTCTGTTATGTCAATTATAACTTGTGTGCCAAATTTGAAGTCATTCCGGATTCATTTGATAAGTTCGCCACAAGTTTTTGTAAATTGAAAAGTTGAAGCTCATAAGTCCGAATTGAGGTGTGAATTGTAGTTTCGACATTTCTTGGAATGATTTGAAACCCCGACTAAGTCCATATGATGTTTTAGGACTTGTTGATATAATTGGTTGAGGTCTCAAGGGCCTCGGGACGACTTCAGATTGTTAACGTAATTTAACTTGGACATTTCAAGAATGTTTCGACGCCATTTATTCAAGAATAAGTGGTACCACACTAATCAAATGAGCTCCAAATTCCGTTTCTATTGAAGCATTATATCCGTATCGAAATTTCGGATCCATATAAAAAAGAATCGTCGAATTTGGACATCGTATGAGAGAGTTATGCACATTTTCGTGACGGGGAAAAATAATTTTCCATCGCCAGCGCCCCGGGGAGCGTGGGGCGCTAGTCAGGGCGCCAGGATTTGTTGAGCTACTGGAATCAGCTCCATGGGCAGCGCTCCATAAAAACGGGGTTTTGGCCATTTTTGACAAAAATAGAGTTGGGGGAGCTCGGTTTGGGCGATTTTCAGAGGGGTTTTCACGAATTTGAACGAGGTAAGTGTTCTTTATCCTAAATCCTTTATAGATCATGATTCCATACTCATTTATATTATGAATCCATGAATTTATTGAAGAAAAAACGGATTTTTATCAAATTTTCCAAAAATATAAATTTAAGATTTGAAAGTCAATCCGATGTCAGAATTCGATAATTTTTGTATGGTTGAACTCGTATCGGAATGGGTGTTTGGATTTTGTGAGTTTTGTCAGATTTTGAGACGTGGTCCCGGGGACCGGGTTTTAGCCAATTTCGGATTTTGGCCCATTTATGTAGTTTTTATTGGGAAATTCGATTCCTTAGCCTATGTTGATAGTAGTATTATGGTTTGGTTAGATTTTGAGCTGTTGGAGACCGAGTCCAGAGACGGGGGCATCCCGAAGTAGGATTTTACGTTGTTGAGGTAAGTAACAGTTTTAACTCTAGCTTTGAGGGTATGAACCCGAAGAAATTGATATCATGTGATTGTTTGGTGGTGATACCCATGCTAGGTGACAGGCGTATGGGTGTGCACCGTGAAGGATTGAGACTTGGTCCGTCCCGTGAGGCCTAATGGCTATTATCTGTGGTTTTGTGTTTACTTGTTGTTGAACTTGTTTGCCTTCATGTTAGAGATCATGTTTAAGTTTTATTCATGCTCAATATATTATTTGAACTCAGTCGTAGAAGTTATTGTACTCGTTTACCTCGGTCTCTATTACTTGCTAATATGTTGTGATACTTGATGTGGGTTGTGTCTCCTTATTTGTTGATGATGGTGAGGCTAGTGAGGTACATGATTGAGTGAGACTGATGGCCTTGTTGTGAGGATATTAATACCATAGTGCGTGAGCTGTCCGCGTAGCACGTGAGTTATCCGTGCGGGTTCAGGTATTGATACCATAGCGCGTGAGCTATCCGTACGGATCCAGGTATTGATATTATGGCATGTGAGTTGTCCGTGCTTAGAGCATATTATGGTACGTGAGCTGTCTGTGCCTAGAGCTTGGGCTTTGGGAGCCCCTCCGGAGTTGAGTGTATTGAGTGTTGAGTGATGAGTGCGAGTGATGAGTGAAGAAGTGACACTGCTATGAGATAGTATTTATTTGTGTGGTTGCTGCATTTATCTGCTAAGTTTCTTTGTGGCATTTACAGAGTTATGGAATTTACATGTTTATTCCTATTATTTTTTTAAATTTTGAAAAATAAATAATTGGACTGTTTTACTTAGCTCGTCACTACTATTCAGTTCCTTAGTTATTTCTGTTACTACTGAGGCGGTTGTACTCATACTACACCCTGCACTATATGTGCAAATCCAAGTGAGTTGGAAAGCGGCGATCCTTGAGTTCAGGCCGACTATCTGTGGAGACTGCAAGGTAGCTGCTAGCATCTGCAGGACCTTGTTACTCCTTTTGTCATTTCTTCTTTTGGACAGTTTATATATCTTAGCTCATAGTTTTAGACGCTCATGACTTAGTGACACCCCGATGTTTGGGGTCGTTTTCACACTTTATATTAATATTATTTAGAGTTGATTTAGTTTATGAGAACTTTAAATGTCGATATTGTTTTATTAAATTCTTAAAATCAATTAATAGTAATATTTCGAGAAGTAGGCTTGCCTATTAACACGATAGGCTTTCGGAAGTAACAAATCATCAGCCTACTATGAACTCGAATGGCACATATCAGCAAGCACAAACACAGATGTCTAACACTTATAAGAACTTGGGACATGTTGATAACTCACAGTCAATTCTACAAATAGGAGATTTCAAAAAAGATCAATATGAACAAATATTGTAAATTCTCAACAAAATTAGCATTGGAAACAAAAATAATACCTCTACAGCAAATATAGCAGGTATGAGTACTGCTTTGTTGGTCTCAAACTGTCCAAAAGAGTGGATCATTGACGCTGGTGCAACTAATCATATGGTGTCTGATATTGCAATGCTAAATTAGAATTCCATTGTTAAGAACATTTATCCTAAGAGGGTGTGTCTACCCAATGGTGAAGTGTCTCATGTTACACACACATGAACTAGCTCTATTCCAGCTAGGAGTACACTTCAAAATGTCTTTCATCTGCCTTAGTTTAAGTTTAATCTAATGTACGTTTCAAAGACGACTAAAGAGTTAGCTTGTGCAGCCACCTTCTACCCTCATTTTTGTGTATTTAGGATCTTTTCAATGGGAGGGTGAAGGAGATTGGTAAAGAAAGAGATGGAATGTACATACTACTGAGTCATCTTGTTAACAAGGATATGAATTGCAGTCTACTAGTTAAGAAAGTGTTACTGCTGAAGATATAAACCTATGGCATAGAGGATTTAGTCATGTGCCTCTAACTGTTCTTAGGAAAATACTTCAGAATAAAGTCGAGTCTATAGCAGAAATAATAAATAAATTTAATGTTTGCCCTTGTGCAAAACAAACTAGATTACCTTTCCCAACAAGTAGTATTAAAAGTACTCGGTGTTTTGAGCTGGTCTAAATGGATATTTGGGGGCCATATAAGATTCCTACTTTTGATGGAAATAGATTTTTCTTGACTATAGTTGATGACTTCTCCAGAATGACATGGATCAACTTGTTAAAATTGAAATCTGATGTATGTGTTGTTAATTAGTATTTTCTGAGTTTTGTTCAAGCACAATTCTACAAAATAGTTAAGGCAATCAAAATAGACAATGGCACAAAATTTATTAATACTATTTACAGTGATCTGTTCAAGAAATTATGTATTATACATAAGAGGACCTATGCCTATACTCCTCAACAAAATAGAGCAGCTGAGAGAAATCATAAACACATCTTAGAGGTTACTAGAGCTATCATATGTGAAGCTAATATCCCCATCAAATTCTGGGATCACTATGTTTTAGCAGTTGTGCATGTAATTAACAGGCTATCTTTATCAGTTATAGGTGTTTCACCTTATGAAAAGTTATACAAAAGGAAACCTTCACTCTATCATCTAAGAATACTAGGCTACCTGTGTTATGCCAAAATCATATAGAAAACTGACAAACTTAAACCAAGGTCCAAACATGCATTATTAATGGGCTACTCAGGGGTGCAAAAGGATTACATCTTATATGATTTATCTAGCCATTCATTCTTTGTAAACATTGATGTTATTTTCAGGAAAGATGTGTTTTCCTTCAAGAAAACTACTACATCTTCACCTCCTATATTCCTGACTAATCTACCTCAACCTATTCTAGATAACAAACAATTAGAAGGTTACAATCAATCCGTGTTTCATTCTCAAATTCCAAATACTGAAATCTATGATGTTGACTATACATACACTAAAATATATCAAATGAACTCTGATATACAAAAAAACACAAAAGCATTACATACTATTCCAACTACTACAACAACAATTGACTCACATACAGAAGATAGTCTACAACATAATCAATCTTTACTTTATTTTCCTACAGTCTCAGTTGAAACTCAATAGGCTCAACAGATAACTACTTCTAGAAGATTTGATAGAGAAAAACACCATCATATATGGATGAAGGACTTTGTCTCCTTGAATGTGCATCATGATGTCACATATCCCATATCCAATTACATGTCTTATGAGAATATTTCATCCGAATATAAAGCCTACATCTTTACATTCTCTTCAACAACAGAGCTTAACTCTTATGTAGAAGCAGTTAGAGATCCTGGATGGGTTGATGCAATGAAATCTGAAATTGAGGCTCTCGAAAGCAACCATACATGGGAAGTTGTTTCTCTACCAAAAGGAAAAATTCTTATAGGGTGTAAATGGATTTACAAAATCAAGTATAAAGCTACAAGAGAAATAAAAAGATTCAAGGCTAGACTTGTAGCCAAAGGCTACAGTCAAAAGGAAGGTATAAATTACCAAGAGACTTTCTCTCGAATTGTAAAAATGGCGACAATTAGGACTGTATTAGTAATTGCAGCCTCCAAAAAATGGCATGTACACTAAATGGATGTCTACAATGCTTTTCTACAAGGTGATCTCCGTGATGAAATCTATATGGATTTTTCACATGGATTTAAGAGTCAGAGAGAGTATAAACCAGTATGCAGACTCAAAATTCTTGCATGGTCTTAAGCAAGCACCAAGACAATGGAACGCAAAGCTGACAAAAGCCTTACTAAAGTTCTAGTTTATTTAAAGTCCATTCGATCATTCCTTATTTGTAAGGAAAACTAACGCTGGAACTATTGTAATGCTAGTTTATTTAGAAGATATGCTTTTAGTAGGAGACAACCTAAAACTGGTACAAGACACTAATTCAGCTCTATAGTAACCCTTCAAAATGAAGGATCTAGAGTACTAGCAGACCAAGGCATCTACACATAGGTAAACTACTATACTTAATAGTTACTAGACGTGATATATCTTTCAGCGTTCAGCGTCAATATCTACAACAACCAAAAAAAATCCCACATGAAAGCTGCATTAAGAACTGTTAGATATACAAGAGTCAATCAGGACAAGGCATTCTTTTGTCTAGCAAGAACAATGAAACATTTACAGCCTTTTGTGATGCTGATTGGGCGACATGTCCACACATCAGGAAGTCAGTCACAGGGTATCTGATCAAGGTAGGTGATTCATTAGTCTTATGGAAGTCTAAGAAACAAACTACAATATCCAGAAGTTCTGCTGAAGCAGAATACAAGAGCCTAACATGTACTGTTGCTGAGTTAACATGGTTACTGGGGTTAATGAAAGAGATTGCTGTAAAAATTGATCAATCAGTTGCTATTTTTTGCGACAACAAAGCTTCTATTCAAATGACAGTCAACCCAGTCTACCATGAAAGAGCAAAATATATAGAGATTGACTGTCATTTCATAAGAGAAAAGATTCAACAAGGCATGGTCAAAACTGAGTACATTCCTACAAAATAGCAGGCTACCACAGTATAAAGAGCAGAGCAAGAGACTCCAAGAAGGCAAACTATATCATAGATACGAAA
>ML253686.1:80510-125143 GCA_005239495.1 Nicotiana undulata | reverse complement strand
ACCTCTCGTCACTACTTCTTCGAGATTAGACAGGATACTCACTGGGTACATATTTATATATATATACTCATGCTGCACTTTCTTTCCTTTTCTGTACTTGAGTGTATAGGTCCGGAGGCTGGTCCATCTGATTTTCAGGCCGGTGCCAGATATTGATAGCGTGGTCATACTTCACGGTGAGCTGCTTTCCTGGCGACTTCCTAGCAGCACCCTGGAGTTTCTTTTGTTATGCTCTCTGTCTATTTCATTCAGACTGAGACCCTGTATATATATATGTTATAGTCATTGTATATTCAGTAGTTGCCCGTGACACTAGTTCCTGGCACACACGCGGTATATATTTTTGGGGTTTTGGGATGTATATCTATGTGTATGTTTTATATCGGATTTGTATCGACTATGACTTTACCTTCACTCAAGGCTAGTATCATATTAGTTATTATAAATGGGTAACCATGGACTTGTTTGATCGAGTGGGAAGGATATCACTTAGTGAAAGTTATATCGGCTTGCCTAACCCCGATGTTGGGTGCCATCGCGACCTGAATTTGGATTTGGGTCGTGACATCTGCGGTCATGTTTATATGGTCCGCGGTGGTGAGATTCGGAGACATGTTTTGAAGGCAAGATCACCGCGGACCGCGGTCCAGTTTATGCGGTCTGCGGTCTGCGGTCAAGAGGTTCAGAGATCCCAAATGTTGAAGGCTAGAAGACCTCTGCGGACCGCGGTCCTTTCTTCGCGGTCCGCGTTATAGCCTCCGCGGCCGTGGTCCATTTTATGCGGACCGCGGTGGTCAAGCTCAGAGCCCAAGTTTTTGAAGCCAAAAAGCCTCACCGCGGCCGCGGTCCATTTTGCGCGGTCCGCGGTCACCCCTCAGGGGCATTTTTATTCGGAATTTTCAGCTGAGTATAAATAGCTTCTTTTGTTATTTTTTTAGGGTAAGCTTTGTATCAGGCATTTTTGGGCAGCTCATGAATAGTTCTTTTTCATCTTTTTGAGCAATTTTAGCTAGATTTCAACATTGAATCTTCCTATTTTATTTTATAATTCAATTGTATGGGTTTTGCTTTATCTATTTCTTTGATTTCTTCACTGATTATAAGTAGCTAAACCCATTAGCTAGAGTTGTGGCTCAACCCTAGTGTGGGTATTTAATTGGGTTATGTAAATTAGGGCTTAGATGTTTATGGGTGATTGATATTTGGGTTGAATTGTGGTTTTATTGCTAAAATTAGTGGTTGCAAACACTAATTGGTGTTTAATTGACTTGGGTCCTTCTTGAGAAAGAGGACTTGAGTCTAGAAAATCAACCCAACAAGGAATCGGGACGAAATCATGAGAATTGATAGTCCCAATTAACAGGCTAAACCTCAAGAGAGTAAAACCCTACTTGAGCCCATAATGCTTGTGCAAATTTGACACCCAATTGACCTTGAGAAAGGTAATTAGGGCATAGCCACTCAATCTATCGAGAGGTATAGAGTGGGTAATGTTGAGAATTGGCTATATCATAATTCCCCAAATAACATCTTTGCCTTAGAGATTATAACCCGTTAAATACTCGCCTAGGTGAAAGTCATAACCCTGGTGCCTTTATCTAATTAGAAAACACCCAAAAAGAAGATAGTTAGTTAATTTGCAATTATCATTAGCATAAATTGTAGTATAATATAAAACCAAAAATTATGAAAAGTGCAATTAAGAGCACGAAACACTACTAGATTACCTAGAAACTCAACTCCAATTCATAACTCTCTGTGGAATCGATCCCGATCCTTCGGGTAAAAGTTGCTCCGACCCTCATCTTGCTACTCTAATAGTAGTGTAGGTGAGAGCCGATCACCTACCAACAAGATGGAATGCCATCCATTTGAAGAAGTATTACTTCTAAGGAAAAGGAATACCCCCGGTCAGGTATCGCACGTTCGATTTTATTTTTGTACAGTTAAAATTTTACTAACAGTTTTAGTTGATAGGCAAAAAGCTAACCCATCACCAGATGATGACATTAGACCTGCAAAGACACGAGGAAGTAACTGAATTCCTGGTCTAGGGTTACACTTTCTGATGGACGTTTTAAAGGGTTAAGCAGTCATCATCTAAAACCTATATACCTTCGAGTCCCGTATGCTTTTCCTTTTCAGGAAAAGGACCAAAAGGAAGGAATAGTCAAGTGCTCGAGATTTCATTCTTCAAAGCTTAGACACTTGGGGGACTATACAATATGTAAGGCAAAGACGAAGCGAAGAAGACTATCTAAAAGTCAAAGCTCGATCCTGAAGATCCATCTACCCAACAAGTCAAGTGATACGAGCAAAATCGAAAGAGCCAAAGACTCAAACACAAAGCCTGATCCAAAAACCTTCGAACAATGTTCATAACAAATGTTCAGGTTAAAAGGCAAAATATTAGCTACGAGGAAGGAATGCACATCATTGTACTTATTCAAAAAGAAAACTGTTGTAACTAAAATCAGTTGTGGATAAAAGATCATCATCTTTGTACTCATTCAAAAAACTGTTGTAACTAAAAACAGTTACGAAATCTTTGTACTCATATAGAAAACTGTTATCAAATAAAACAGTTACGGATGAAAGATCAAAATCCTTGTACTTATTCGAAAAACTGTTATCAAATAAAGCAGTTACGGATGAAAAAAGCATTTCCCTCATGATTATTAAAAATTGTTATCAATAAAAATAGTTACGGGTGAAGACCCCTACTTTTATAAAAACTGTTACAAACAAAAAATAGTTACTCTCTTGTATTAACTCGAAAAACTGTTACATAAGAAAAACAGTTACAAAATACAAGTGTATATCAAACCTGTTAAAAGAAAACAGTTGCAACATGAGTTTTAGACGATAATCAAACACATGTAAAATGTTGTGAAAGTTCAAACAAAAACTTTCTTCAAAAATATTCTTAAACTTGTGAAAACATTCCTATCTCTCTATTGCATTATGAAGTTGAGACGTCTTCTTCATTAAGTGTCGATCAAAAAAGAAGGGCCCTCTTTCACAAAATTATACCTACTACGAAAAGGTGCGGATAATTTAAAGAATTTTATATGCAAAACTCAGAGGTAAAACTAAAACCTCGAAAATAAAGCATGCAAATGACTTAAAGAGTGAAACAGAAACTCAATGAAAAACAAAAGTCATATTTGCATTAATATATTAAAACGGCTAACTAGAAACTAAGTATTAACTTATACTTAGCCGTATATAGAGTTTTTACATTAAGGTGCCCCTAAGTTGTCAGTTGGGGACTTTAAGAGATCCAAATTTACCCCCGATGGGACTGGGGGTAACCACCAATTGAGACAAAGAAAAAAAAAGGAGGAACCAAACTTCTTAAACTTCATCAGGAGGGAGGTTGACTTCTTCACTGGCGGAGGGAGCAGGAGCAGCTTGGGACGAGGAGACTTGAACAACAAGAGCCTCACCTTCAGGTGAAGAGAGATTCTGACCTTGTTGAGCCTTCTCCATGGCTTCCTTGATTTTTGCAATTTCAGCATTAAGGTCGAAATCCTCTCGACTCATTTAAGCCAATGTGTCGAGGCGAGAGTTCATGTACACCCAACTAACATCGATAGCTGTCGCGTCTTCAAGAGCTTCATAATCCTTCTCCCATATCATAACCTCAGCTCTTAGCCCGTCCCTCTCAGCCACAACAGCATCATTGGAGGCCCTTAAAGGTGCGATAGACCTTTCCAGGAATTGAATTTCATCTCAGGGATTGCGGAGATCCTCCTGGGTCTGGGTAAGTGACTGCACAAGCTCGCCTGAATACTCCTCCTTTTGGTCCAGTAAGGCCTTCAAACTCTTGACTTATTCTGAGGCACGAGACAACTGCTCAGCAAATGAGGACTCAAGGATGTTCTTATCTTTGCCCGCTTGATTAGAATAAGCCTTCTCCACTGCCAACTCTGCCGCTGTGACTCTTACCTGCTGCTCCAAGGTACATTTTTCTTCTTCTAAGGCCTCCATGTCGAGCCTTAAGCTTTCATACTGCCCCTTCCAGTTATCTGCTTCAGCATGCCACTCTTTCACTTCCTGCTCCGTGTTAGAAACCCTCTTCATAAGCTCCGTGCCTATAAGATTGATCTACAAAAAGAAAACCAATTAGATACGGTAAATACATGTACAAGAATTAAATGCAAGAAAATGCACTCTACCTTTAAAGAAGTATGCACGATCTCATTAGCCCATGTAAGGGAACTATGGCTATCTAGCTTGGCTCTCTCAGTCGGGCCTATCAATGGTTTCAGCCACACATCAGGCTGGCCAGACTTTTTAAAGAGACTCCCATCAGCTGGAACTTCTATCAGCACTTGACTCATCTCCCTACTGGAAGACCCTACTTCTCTAACAGAAGGCACGGAAGCAGGCAGAGATGTAGGAGCCATGGGCAAGGAAGCCTGAGGAGCCGAAAAAACCACGGGAGCAAGAGCAGTAATAGGAGCAGGAATAGCCACAGAAGCAGGAGAAGTAACTGGAGCAGTAGAAGGGAGTTCTCTAAAAGAAGGGGGAAAACAGCCAAGGGAGCTTCATCACCTACGGGACCAAAGCCTTCACGGGACAAATGATCAACATAATCACGCACGAGAGAGGGGGTAGCATCCTCGGAGGAAGAAAGTCCAACTTCAGGCACGGAAGGAGCAGCCATAGGTGTCGACTCTTCGTCTAAGATCACCTTCCTTCTGCGCGACCTATGGACCAAAGTGCCCTCCTCTTCCTCTTCTTCTTCTGAGGTCCTTGACCCACCGACCTTTCTCTTCGAATAAGAAGAGCCTGAAATGATCCTGGGCCTGAGCCAGGGACAATATGGGAACGGATGCAGCAGACCCCCCACGAGCGGGAAACCCTGTCAAAAGAAAAAGGGTAAAACAATAAAAAAAGATGCTCGAGCAAGGAAAGAAGCAGAAATAAAAGCTTCACTTACCATGAGTTTTCACTTTCCAACCGTACTTCCCAGAGAAGTACTTTCAAGACCTTTCTTTCAACGGAGCAATTGATAAAAGTTTTTTTACCCAATCACAGATACCGGAGACATTCTTGACAGTACCCATGATTGCTGCAAAAAGAAGAAACAGCTACGGTGTTAATAAAACATCTAAAACAAAAAGCAAGGAATGTGAGCTAAAATGTACTTACGTGCACGATTCCACTTCTTAGGGAAGGGAATATTTTCTTTACCTACTAAACCAGCAGTAGGCACAGCAACGTACCGAAGGTACCAACCTCTATCCTTATCATCGTCAGGGGTCACCAACACTCTTTTACTCCTGGCAGCCAGAGTAAAAATCCCTTGACGAAACAACATCGGGGAATAAAGGTGAATAAGATGATTAAAGGTGAAGGGGACCGAAGCTAAAGTAGCTAAACATCTGAGACATGCAACAACTCACCATACAATAGGACCGACTTGTCCCAAGCAAATTTCGAAAAAATGACAGAACTCGATGATGACTAGATCGATGGGAGGTCTAAACCCTAAGGTAAATGGGTAGGTATAAACAAAAGAATACCCCGTCTTGTAAGACGTTATTCTTTGGTTTCCATTTGGAACCATGACAGGAAAATCGGACTTCCAAAAATAGTCCCTGCGAACAAGAGAAATTAAACCTTCGGTGATCAGGGTAGGGTACCTATCAGCACTATCAAGAGATGATGACTGATCTCTAAGGTCCTGATTATCCCTAGCGAAGTTAAACTCAGCAGTTATGATTTCATTGACTCGGGGTCCGCATAAAGGTTCGTGATGTTCTCTACCTCTATACGAAGATCTGGAAGCCCTAGATCTCGGAGAAGTTAAAAACCTAGAAGAAGGAGAGGAAGTAATCTGGGAAGAGGAAGAACCCCTTTAAGGAGTAGAACTTAAACTCCTCAACCTACCACCTCTCTAGCTCCGCGTTGGAGCAGAAGAGGGAGTCAAATTCTCAACGCTTATCACTCCCTTAGGCTGGTTCGAAGAAGACATATTTACAAAGACAAGGAAAAAGGTTCTTTACAAATAAAGAATGGAAGATAGAAGTTTTTGTGAAAGTAAAGAAAAAGGGTATTTATACTCAAAGACAACCGTCAAAAATGGGAAAAAATAATGATGTGAAAGTCATAATTGAAGGTGTCACTTCGTGACTGATGCAGCCGCAAAAAGCCCTAAAAGGCGTCGAGTAATTGCAGAACCAATCCGGAGGTGACACGTGGCTTGAGCATTAAATGGAAGTGACAAGTGAATCCTACATTCAGAGAAGGATGCAATTTTTCGAGTGAAGCGGCGGCAAAATATTCCCTTCATAAATGCATATCTACTTACCAAATATTAATCGATAAATAAATGGTAAGTGGGGGTACTATCTGTATTGGTAAAAATGAGCTTCACACGTGTAATAAGACTTGATGACTCGGCCAGTTACGTGGAGCAATGAAAACATGACAATTGGACAGGCGTCTATAAAGAGGTACGGGCCAAAGAGGCATGTCACAATATACCTACAAGGTAATCAGCTACGGGAAACTCAACCTGATTGAAACAAGGAAGAGACACGGTCAGAATGAATCCAGACAGAGCTACGGGCAGATTCAGAGATCTTCAATTAATGATCCACACGTTACACAACCTTCACGCAACAGTTACGGTTATTCTTTGTAACATTACATTAATGTAATAATTAATCATTAATGAGCGATCATTGCAAGAGGTAGACGTTATATTAAGGAATTCCCTATATAAGGGAATAAGATATAACTTGTAAAGGGCATCCGCACTGCGAACATAATACACTTTACATTTTTGTGCATCTTATTATTGTCTATTTCCTTACTCATTCGTAATTATCATTATTTCCTTGATTATCAGAAACCCATGAGCATACTAAAAATAGCTTTGGTCAAAAGATCTAATTCTTTGGTTAAACAATACTGGCGTCCCTGTTGTAGTTGTCTCCTTTGTTCGGGGTAGCCTTAGCTTATAAAACTCTGTTTATGTACATTTCAAACATAATGTGTATTTGTTTCATTGTTGCTTTGTAATCTCCATTCGTAGAAGCTCATGATTTGTACTACCAGTCCTTGGGATGTATATAGAATTCAGTAAATTTATTTTGTTTAATTGACTTATTAAGATTATTGAAGTTGGATAGTTATTAGTTGGCTTACCTAGAGGGTTGGGTTAGGTGTCATCACGACTAGCGAGCTTTGGGTCGTGACAAAGTCTCTCTTTCTTGCAAACACAAAGATTACTTGTTTACAATTATTCAGGTTCATATTATTCCCCACTTTTCCATTAGATCCGAGGATTGTTCATGCGAATCTTGGATCTATCTATAATTCATCATTGTCAGGCAAAATATTCGTCCAACCCAACCATTATTGGGTGGCTCATTCTCTTTATTTACTTAAGTGCCATTTATTGACATTTATTGTTATCTATATCTCCCTTAACGTTTTTGCTTTAAGAGTATTTTACATTTATTGTCGCTAACCATCTACGGAATCTATCTCATTTACTATACATTTTTGTATTTAATATGTAGAGTTATTATCCGTAGTTATATTTAATCCTTTATTACATAAATTTAATAGTTTAACCGGAGGTTATATTTTTGTTTTTCTCAAACGGGACGAAGACTCAATCGAAAGGAAAATTGAACAAGACGTGATAACAGTGGATAAGGGTTGGCTAAGATACGTGGGGAGAGGGGGATCACTTAGAGAAGTGGGGGAGGGGTGTTATACGGCGTGATTTATGGAGATCTTACCAAATTAAATGACCATAATTAAGGGACACTCATTTAATATTTGAGTAAAATATATAATTATATGTACGTAATGTAATTAAGTGATGAATTTTCTAACATGGTGTAACGACCCGGCCGGTCGTTCCGTAGAATTTGTATTAGTCATAGATTGGTTATACTGTTATTGATGTGTTAGAGTTGACAGGCTTGAAATCGAAATGGTAATAATGAGAAATTAGTCACTTAGTCTTTAAAAATAGCCTTAAAGTTGGAAAAGTCAACTAAGAGTTGACTTATTGGTAAACGACCTCAGAATGCAGATTTTATGGCTCGGATAGCTTCGTTAGGTGATTTGGGACTTAGGAGTGTGTTCGGAATATTTTTGTGATGTCCGGTGTGGAATTAGGCTTGAATTGGCGAAAGTTAGTTTTTGGCGATTTCCGGTTGGCAGTGGAAAATAGGCTATCGGGGTCGGAATGGAATTCCATAAGTTGGAACAGGTTTGTAATGTCATTTTGGATATGTGTGCAAAATTTCAGGTCAATCGGATGTGTTTTGGATAGTTTTGGCATCGTTGGTGGAATTTAGAAATTTGAAAGTTCATAGGCTTGAATTCAATGTGATTTTAGCGTTTTAGCGTTGTTTTTGGTGATTCGAAGACTCGACTAAGTTTGTGTGATGTTATGGGATGTGCTGGTATGTTTTGGTTGAGGTCTCGAGGGTCTCGGGTGAGTTTCGGGTGGTTTCGGACCATTGTTAGGCCATTTCTAGTTGTTGGTTTTTGGCTTCAGGGGTGTACAGTGCGATAGCATTGATCTGGATGCGTTAGCATAGAGAAAATTTGGGAAAATCTAGTTGTGCTATGCGATCGCACAAGGCTTCCCGCGATCGCACAGAGTAAAATTGTTGCTGCACTGTCTCGACTTTGGAAGCTTATAACTCACAATCTATAAAAAAATTGAAGATGATCCAAAAGTGAAAGTTGTAGCTCTTGATGTTTTGTTTTCATAAAGTTAAGCCAATTGTAATTTGGATTTTTGTACAAAACGTTATGACCATTATACTAGAGGCTATCCGGAAGAGTTGGAGAAGATTGTTGGAAAATTTGTTCTATGTGATCGCATAGAGGAGGCCGCGATCGCATTGGGTTAAATAAGGGCTGGTAATTTTGTTCACTGCGAACGCACAGCTGGAGTCACGATCGTACAGTGTGTATACCTGGGCAATATAAAATTAAACCCTCCGCGACCATTAGACCTTTTAACACCATTTTTGAACGGGAAAAGAGCTTGGAGGCGATTTTGGAGAGGGAAAATCGGTATTCATCCTAGAGGTAAGTATTTGGCCCTTAAAACTTGATTATAGGTGATTAAGGAACATAATCTTAGTGTTTAATTCATGAAAACCAGTAGGAAAAGGGGAGTTAGGGCTTGAGATTATGAGACCTTTAAGGGTCGATTTGAGGGGTCAAACGAACTCCGATTTTTGCGTTCTTTATATGTACGGACTCGTGAGATGACGAAGAACATTTTGGTATACAAATTTCTGAGTTCCGAGACGCGAGCCCGGGGTCGGGTTTTAGCAAATTTCGGGTTTTGAGCTAAAATTGGTATTTTTCAATTGGAATTCATTCCTTAAGCATAATTTGATGATAAAAATCTGAACTTGGTAGATTTGGAGCACTCGGGAGTTGATTCGAGAGGAAAGCGTATTGTGGAATAGTTTCCGGGCTAGTTTTAGGTAAGTAATGTCTTTAAATCCTGTCCTGAGGGTATGAAACCCCAGACTCTGCACCCTTTCACGGATTTTGGAATGCAAAGGTTGGAAATTTGGAAATATATTCCCTATTTAGGAAACTATTGAGTTGCGAAACCGATTTTTAAGCCTATGCTTAATAATATTGATGTATATTTTGATATGATTTGGGCTGTAAGCCATGTTTGGGGCCTAGTGTCGATATGTTTACCCCTTGGGGGCTGTTTTTACTATTTTCTCACTTGATATGTTATAATTTTCACTCAGTATTTTCTTGATAATTGCTTTGAAACTCAGAGTATTTATACTATTTCTTGAAATTGAAACACTGTTTTTGGGTCGAGAACCCAGTATATTTATGGCCTGAAGGGCAAGTTGAGAGTGTCTGACTGAGTGAGGTTGCGGGTCTATATTGTAAGGATGTTATGATATGAGTGAGGTTGCGGGCCTATATTGTGAGTGATTTATGCCATGATATGGCTTCTTATAGCGCTTGGGCTGTAGGAGCCCCTCCGGAGTCTATACACACCCCCAGTGAGCGCAGGTACCTAATGAGTGATGTTGCCCGCAGGGCTGATACTGAGTGATTGCGAAGTTGCCTGATGGGCTAATATTGAGTGACTCTGAGGTTGCCTGATGGGATAATATTGAGTGACTGTGAGGTTGCCTGATGGGCTGATAGTGAGTGACTGTGAGGTTGCCTGATGGGCTAATATTGAGTGACTGTGAGGTTGCCTGATAGGCTGATACTGAGATTGTTATGAGAAATGATTTTGGCCCGAGGGGCAAATTTACGATGATTTTACTGAGTTTTGAACTATGATTCACTTCGTTTCAAACTGATTTTTACTGAGAGTTTTACTGAGATATATTGAAATTATACTTGTTTCAAAAGATTTCTGAAAATTGATTTTTGAACTTATGTATTTGATGAACACTTATGGTGACTTGGTGATTTACTGTTTTTGTGAATTGGTGTATCTGTGTTGTGTGTTTCTTATTTCTCAGACTGTGATTTATTTTCATTACTACTGAGTTGGCGTACTCATCATTACTCCCTGCACCTATGTGTGCAGATCCATGTATTGATTCGGAGCAGTAGTCGTCCGAATTCGTTATCCGCAGCTTACGGGGTTTCGAGGTAGCTGTCCAGCGTCCGCAGCTTCTCCATTTCCCTTCCTTATTTAGTATTAATGTATTATTCCTAGACTTTGTCTATGACAATAGCAGAGTTAGTTTATTTCGTAGATGCTCATGACATGTTGACTCCGGGTCTTGGGGACGGTTGTAGACTGTTAGCTTAATTGATTTGCTTAAATATTTCGAAATTTATATGCGTGTTATGGATTGCTGAAAATAAATTGAGATATTTGAAAAGAAAAAGGTAAAAAAATTGAGTGTTGGCTAGCCTAGTTCCACGATATGCGCCATCACGGCCGGTTAGGATTTGGGGTTGTGACACATGGATAAATAAATTTATAAGTTAGTAGAAAGGTAAAAATCTCTAAAGACCCATTTGACCATAGATTTTGTCAAAATATATTTGAGCGTTTTTTTTTTTGGGCAAATTTGGCCATAGATTTTATCTACATTTTGGCAAATTCTCAAAACCCAAAACCATCTGGCCCAAAATATCACAATTACATTATTTAAAAATTGCCCCAAACTTTTGTATTTTATAAAAGAGTCCACCACTTATTATTTTGTGACAATGTTGCTTCGTCTTCTCAGTCATCTGATTAAGTATTATGTAGTTCATTATAAAAATGATAATTTTGTACCAAATTTATTTATGTTCAAGACTATGGTTTGCTATAATATAATGAATGTTATTGATAAAGGTATTGTTGGGTATTTGTGATAGTTTTTAGAACTTTTGAGTATAAGTCATTGTTTATGTTTTTTCAAACAAAAAAAAAGTAAAATATGTTTTGAAAATTTCTGTCTAAACACATTTTCATCTTCGAACAAAACTTCACCCAAATTAATATTTTCAAAACAGATTTGAGATTTTATGGCTCAGTTTCTTACATTTAATAGTTCAGATTTATTGCCAATTTAGCCTGGACAATCCTATACCTTTCTGCTACAAAATCCACTCTTCTATTACCCTTTGCGTTGCGTGTGGAGACTCCCAAAAACTTTCTTTCTTTTTATTCGGTTCAATTGCTATTCAACTCCTAAGCTATAGGAAGGTATCCGGGTAACTTTAATGACTATTTTGCAGTAAAAGTTAATTCTAAATATGGAAATACTTGAACAAAACCTGTTAGTGTAAGGGCTCAAGTAACTGAGTTCGAATAAAGAACTACTTGAAGATACTTTGCAGTTAGCATAATCAGGTAAAAACTTTCTCCCACAAGCCACAAGGTTCAAGTTTATATTTTTTACCTACCATTGTTATTGATAATTTAATAGCATCAAGTGAATTTCATGCCCAAACACGATTGCAACTTTCAAATATTTTTTCAACTCCATCCAACTATTGTCCAAATCCAAATGCTTAATTTCAGCTTAATCTACTTTATATTACTTTTATAAAATATTGAAATACTTTGGATTTGGATAATACTTGGTTATAAGATTGAACTTGGAAATTCAATGTTTTAAAAGGCGGAGGCGTGAGGCGAGGCGTTTTACCTCTGACGGGGCGAGGCGTAAGCCCTAAGACATGGGGCGTAAGTCCCACGAATCTTTAAATTTTATTAATTATAAGAATTTTAAGATAGTATAAAATAAGAAATAATTATAAAAATTACATTAAAATAATTCAATTATAACAAATAATCTATTTAAAATATAATATGAATTATAATTCAACTATGAATAATACGAAAAGTATGACATATATCATAATTTGCAATTTACCTGCAACATCGTTACAACTCAAACATCAAAATAATGTATTCGATACGAAATCTTATACTTATATGTTAAGGAGTAACGAATCTTGAATGGATTTCGATATTATAGTTTGATAGTTTTTAAATACTCCTTTTATTTAATATGCTTTCTATTTGAAAGAGAATTTATATAAAAACATAATTCACAATTTAAATATGATTCGCTAGCAGCATTTATTTTTAAGTTTCATACAAGTTAACAAAGCGACCCATAATTCAACATACAATACCATGATAACTAATTATTTGTAAATAGTTACTAGCTAATACTGAGCTATTAAATTAAGAAGTGGTATCTGTAAACTTGGAAAAAAAATATTTAGAAAAATAATTATAAAAAATTATGGACTATTATAATAAAGACATAATAAAAGTTAATAAGTAAACACTTTTTAAATGAAAGATTTATTTAAAATTTACTATCATAGCAGTCTTAGTGGATAACGTGTAATAATTTTTATTTTAACTATGACATAAAAATAAGTAATTTTGAATAGTCAACGATTTATTAAGAAAAATTGAGGATTTACAAGGTTAGTTACATACAATTGCATAAAGTCATATTAGGCAAGCCCAATACACTGCGCGTTGGGCGTGTTCGGGGCCTAAGCCCTGACGGCCGATGCGTAAGTCTCACGGAACTAAGCCCCACACATAAGCCAAAGGGCGTTTTACGAGTGCTCCGCTCTGGGACGAGCCCCGGACAAGTCCTAATTTTGCCTTTTAAAACAGATCTTGGAATCCCCATATATCAGGAATAAAATCAAGACATCAACTGTTTAGAAACTGCTAAGTAACAACTTGTTTGGATTGTTGTTATATGTCGTGCCATAATGTATCGTATCGTATTGTACTATATTGTATTGTATTATTTGATGAATACAATGTTTGGATATATTGTATCATTTCTGTCGTTTTATGATGTCACGCACCAACATTATGAATAATAAGCTTGCAGTATTATTAAAGAAAAATATGATACCGAGTAGAATTATTATATAAAAAAGAGGGATAAAGGATAAAATATGATTATTTAATAATAAGGAAGGGCAAGATAAGAAGAAAAAAATCAAAGAAACGATGTCACCACACCAAATTCGTCGTTCCATAAAGTGACACTTTTCGTCGTTACGTAACGATGAATTTAATGATACAATGCAATAAATTTTAAATAACAATTAAAATAAATATTATAGTTAAAATAACAATAAGATACAATATGATAGGTAACAATCATCCAAACAAACTATAAATGTAATATGAATGATACTAGAAATGTATAAGAAGAATGCTAAAAAAAAAAGGAAACATGGAAATTCATATGGAAATGGAAAGAGAATATAAAATCAAATAAATGTACCGAAAGTGACGGATCATCCCCTGTGATTAAAACAGCGTCGGGTTTGGGTAAGCATCCGGTCCCCACACTAAAGCCCACCCGATTCAGTATCATATGCCTGACTTTCGGAAAGCGATTTTTACCTAGCTGTATTGTAATAGGAACCGATTTATTAAATTTATTTAGGTTCTTTATTAATTACTTTTTAGATCTATATTTATAAGTTATATGCAAAATTACTATAAAAAAAAAAAAATTAAAATCCCTTAATTTTAACCTATCAGTCACACAATACCCACCCAAATTTTCAATAACCCTCCTACATTGAAGATTCTATTTTTTTTCCAAAGGGTGACAAAAATATTTTCTCTTTCTTAATAATCACCAAAAATCTCTTACTTTTATACTTCAATACCACCCCCCCCGCCCCTCCCCCTCCCCGGCCAATTCAATTCTTTTTTATTCTTTTCATTTTTCAAAGGTTTTCAAACCCAATTTCCCTCTTTCTTACTAATCACCCGAAATCTTTATTTTTTATTGATACAATACATACGAAATTTAGAATATTTCTCTAAAATTAAATTGTGAGTAAGCTTGAATCTTGTATTCTTGCTTTCTAAAATCTTTATTGTATGTGATTTGTATATAATATATAAATATCCAAAACAGTACTTGATAAAATATTAGTACAATTATAATACGATTATATTAAATTTTTAGTGCAGAGTTTTGATTGAAACTTGAAGAAGATAAAGATCATCATTGTATCAAAAAAATTTAGAAATACATTGCGATTGTAATATAATTGTATGTGTATCATAATTGTTGTGAGAATTGTATTACAAATGTATGATAATTGTACATTCATTGTATATTGTTACGAGCTGTTGTGAGTTCATGACCAATTTCACAGTTTATATCACAAAAATATGATGATTGTATATTGATTTATTAGTATGGTATAAGGTATTATTTTGTGTATTAATGTACGAGATACAAGTGATATGCAATTGTGATACAAGTATGATACAATTATATTTTAGCCATTGATGTATCGGATACAATTGGAATATAATTATGATACAGTTATCATACAATTCCTGAATATTTCTTTATTTTCAGTATTTTTCAGTCTCCAACAACAGAACGATGCAATTAACTATTTTTTAATAATATAAAACTGTCGAAATGGTGGGAAGAGAGAAGATAGAGATTCTGAGCATAAAATAAGGGATTTTAGTGTGAGAAAAAGGAGAGAGAAGAGAAGAGCGAAAAACAGGAAAAGATGTAATTGAATCCCTTAATTGAAGGCACTAATAATGGAGTGAGAGTCTTTTAAGGAGCGATGTTTATTTTGTAAGAAAAATCTAGATACTTATTAATAACCACAAAACATAGAGAACAAAGACAAATAGTTTTCTAATATAGTATAGCTAGGTAAAAATCCCTTTCAGAAATTTATAAGGAAAAACTACCAGCTATGTCCATTTATAAGTAGCTTATTAAATTTTTTTGCCAATTCATAAAAATTACTAATATAAGCCAAATGATATCAATATTAGCTAATTAGCTATTTGTAGCCAAAAAAATATCAAATATGTATCACATGTATACATGTGTGTGAGATGTGTGATTCATGTTTGATACACATGTCGTAGAAAAAAATTGAACTCGATTTTAATTACAAATTTTGATACCAAATCACCTCCAATCTTCCTCAAATTTTACATATTGACTCATCTGTATGTTTTCATTAAATTTCAACCGTACCCATTGAAATTTTTTCTTTTTTTTCTTAGATTTTAGAATATTGTGTGTATATATATATATTACCTTACTTGTTACCTCATTCATGAAATTTCCTTTTCGTCTTGCATCTAATGTTGTTGATCACGCTTAAAAATATGGAAGTAGATCTTTGTGTATGATTCATGAAGAGAAAGAGCCTTATTTATTTTAGTTATCAATGTTTATTTGTGCTCGGTTAGTTTTGGTAAATTTATGATTAATGTCTAGAGATTGATAAGTTGGATTTGGTTGGGACATTTACGTAAGATTCCAAAATAACTTTGTAGGCGTTTGAACAATATTTAAGTGAAGTCGAAAAAAATGTACTCCTATAAGATTAAAGTGTTTTCACTTTAGAAAAATTTTAAAAGTTGCAAGTGTGAATACTTCACTTGAAATTCGACTATCATTTTAATATATCACTTAAAAGTTCAAATAATATTTCACTTGAAACTCAAAATGGTATGACCAGACTAGTATAACTAATATTAATTTCAGTATTTGAGAATATTCCTATATACAAACAGCCACAATTATACCAAACTAAACTAAATTAATTTTCAAAGACATTAGTCACAACTCACAAGTCAAGGTATGTCAATATAATATGTCGTTGTGTTATATGATTGTTTCATATTAGTTATATAACGCTTTCAAAGAGATTTATAACGTATTGGAATGATCCATCTATTATCTTAAGATTTTTTTGCTAAATACTCAACTTTTTCATGTAAGATCGGAACAAGGGGCGGAAAACGGATGGGTCGAGTCGGATATGAGGGTTAAAATGAGTAATTTAAAAAAGAACAAATTATTCGACCCGACCCGTATTTAAGACAGATAAAAAATGAGTTTATCCGGCGGATAATATGGATATCCATATTATCCATGGCTTCTTAAATATGATCAGTGTTTGACCAAAAAATAATAATTCTTGGTTAAACTAATTAATAAGTTGTTAAGAAGAGTCAATCCTAGTTAGAGCTAATAATTCTAGATCTTAGATGGATAATACGAATAGTGGTATAGTTGAATAAAGGTGTTATCAATAAAGGTGATTGGATGCAATAATATGTAAGAAGATCAAGCATTAAATAACATTAAATGGTAATAAATGTAATAGAGAGGAATATTCACCCAATATTGAAGAAGGTGAATGATTCCTTTCTCAGACAATGATATGACAAGAGTATGAGGGAATATCGTACACTTTCTTGGATCTGATGGAAATAAAAATAGATAATCCACAAAAAGGTTGAATCTATTCAAAAAGTAGTTCTTTGTATTTTCTGTGAGAGCTTATCCTTTTACAAGTGTTCTTATCATATA
The DNA here is from genome assembly GCA_005239495.1 of Nicotiana undulata. NCBI lineage: Eukaryota > Viridiplantae > Streptophyta > Magnoliopsida > Solanales > Solanaceae > Nicotiana > Nicotiana undulata. The sequence continues at coordinate 108,284 of ML253686.1, read as the reverse complement.
GAATATTACATGCCCCTTTTCCTCATCTTTCCTCCTATTTATATGAGACATCCCCAAAGAACCCTAAGGTGCTGTTAGACTAGAATATTCCTCCCGAAGGTACCAGTACAAAACTAGCCGTTACTTCTAATTTCGCTACTCGACCTCGACAGTGATTAGTCGCTAGGTTGCTCGGTCCGTATGTTCATTGGTCGACCTCGACCACTTCACTCGTAGGGGCTTACAAACAGCTCATAACCTCCTTTTCTTCACGTCTTAATCCTCAATCTGATTTTGACCCATACAGTTAGTGCCTTCACTTATCGAGGTCGCCTTCTGGTCAGCCTCGTTGAACAGATTTCATCGGTTGTTACTGGAAAAAATCAGATGGAGGGAAACAATGGAGGAGTTCCCGCGTGTGACGGTGACGTGGCATCTTAGGAACCATAACTCATTGTGACGTCAGTTTGGGGTGACGTCACAACCGCACACGTCATCATTACGCGTCTTTTTTAGGCGCCGCATCGCTTTCCGTATATCTGACATTTAGATTCCCATGCACCTGGCGGTTGGCGTTCTCAATTTGAGTGTCTTTTTTCTATAAATAAGGGAGGAGTGATCTAGGTTACCCTTTCCATTTTTTGAATTCTGAGATTTTACTCTTCTCCATCTTCTCCTTCTTCTTGTGTTCTTCCTACTTGCCTCCATCCTTAGCACTTTCTGGAACCGGTGATCTTTGCAATTTCTGCTCCTATTCGAGACTATATTCTCAACACTTATGATTAATCAAAGATGGCCACCACTTCCCATGCTTCTGGTGTTTCATCTGAACCAACGTCATTATCAGTGAGGATGCATCCTTATGAAGATGATGTTGTTGCCATTGCTGAAGATGACAGCTTTCCGACCGTGGAGAAGATCATTCCTCGTAATGATAAAGCTAGGTCGGATTTCTCAAAACCGACTACAGAAGAACCTGAGCCTGTAATTTCCAAACTGGACGTGGCCGCCTTGGCCGAACTTAGGATCAAATACAATATTCTATCCCACATCGACATGGTCCCGGCTGGTAGTGACGTAGCTCAAATCCACTGTCCTGGGTATTGTGCCTTTTACGCATATCCGTTCCGGGTGGACTACTCTCTTCCTCTTCTCCCGCTGGCGGAGGAATTCTGTCGATATTACAAGATCTACCCGGCCCAGCTCTCCCCGTACATCTACAAACTCTTTTTGATGTTGACGAAGTATGCGGAGCTGGCCAACCACAGAGTTTCTATTCGTCACCTGCTACACCTCTTCGCACCGAATTTCCTCAGAGGTATGATATTGCATCTTAGCCATCGTGGGACCAAAGGACTTGTCGTGAAGATGGATGATAGGGCCAACCGCCGTTTAAATTCCACTTCTTCTACGTTAAAACTAAGCACGTGGTGATGAACCCCAGCGGATTCCCCAAAATATGGAACTTTGCTCGTAAATATCTCTATTAACGGATTTCTCGTCTTGTTTTGCTTTATCGACGACCTAACTGCTCTTCTTCTTCTTTCGTGCAGCTAAAAGAGAGGCTCCTACATTGGTCGCTTACATTCAGGACTTGGTGAGCCATATTTTGCACCACACGGTGGGGATTCGCGAGTGGTCTTCATTCCACAAGAAGTTTGGTCGTAAGCCCTCTACGACTGGTGAGTCTTCGATTTGGCCCTTCCTTGATACTGCGTTAACATCATTTTCTTTTTCCTTCTTTTCTTCAAACTGAAATTCTTTGGTATCATGTCGGAAGGCTTCAACGAAGAAGAAGGATCCTACCCCCGCCTTTCGTCAGTCGGGTGCTTCTACGGGGTTGTTGCTTGCTGCGGCTGTAGGTGATCCTGCTCAGACTGTGGTTCTTCCCTAGACCCCGACCCCACGTGGACCTAGCCGCCGAACAACGGCTCTATCGACGGGGACTTTGACTTCCCCTATTCTGCACTTGGTGGATGAGTCGTCACCGAGCGAGGAGGAAGCAACTTCGTTAAAGAGGCGGAAGATAGAGCTTGACAGTGAGACATCGGGAACTGAAGGGTAAACACGGGGTGATCCCGTCCAGGCCACGGTTGTGTCCGAGGGCGGCGTGTCCTTAGACACTAATATTCTGCCCCCTTTGGAAAACGTGGACTTTCCTGACGCCGTTGTGGAAAGAGGAGAACGAGCTGAGGTAGTTGAGGTCATTGCGGCGAGTGATCCTTCGCCGTCGGGACACGCTGGCGTCCCTTCTTCTGTCGAGGTGAGGGGAAAAACGTAGTCGTAGATGGTAATGAGTCTGGTTCTGACATCGACCCTGAGGAGGTTCGGATGTATAACGAAGGGTTTACTCGGGTAGAGGTGAGGACGGAAGGGAGCACTCGTAGCATAATCATCCCCTCGACCTAGACTTGTTGAAGCACACTGAGAGAATAGCCCCTAACTTGGGTCCGCTCAGATCCCGTGCCGAGGATAGGACATTACAGACATTAGACAGCGACGCCCTATCGTTGGGCATATCAGGAATGGCTCTGCGGGTACGTATTCCGATTGTTGCTCTTTTCGTCTTCTCTTTTTCTCTTTTATAGTCACTAACTTCTTTCTCCTGTTTCCTCTTTGCTAGACCCTTATTTTGGAGATCGAGTGTGCCCGTCGGGAAGAGAGGAGGAGGCCTATCTTCAAGAAAATGGAGTCGAAGTACCGTGAATATCACTCCATGAGGATCTGGTTGTAACCTGAGTAGGCATCTAGGAATCTTAGTAGCTCGTGCTCGGCCGTTGCATCGATGAGTTGGTTGACATGAGGCAGTGGGAATGAGTCTTTCGGGCATGCTTTGTTCAGATCGGTGAAGTCTACGCACATCCGCCATTTCCCGTTCTTCTTTTTTACCATGACCACATTGGCGACCCATTGGGGGTGTTTCGACTCTCTGATAGAGCCATTTTCCAGCAATTTTTCGACCTCCTCGCGGAGCATTGTTTATCGCAAAATTGAATTCCCACCTGACTTGCTATACTAGGGGTAGAACGGGTCGACGCTCAATATTTGTGTCGCTATCTCTTTCGGGATGCCTGGCATATCTGCATGGGAAAAAGCGAACAAGTCTGCACTGCTAGCTAAAGATTGGTGATATTTACCTGGTTCTTGGAGTTTGTGGACAATGTAGGCCATTCTGCTGTGGTCATCTTTGTCGAGTTGCACGGGGTCGAAGTCCTCCACAATTGATCATGTAGCCTCTTTGATTTCAGGGTCCTTGATGACATCTTTCCCTTCATCACCACCTGACCTCGACCATGTTAATTTCTATGCCTCCTCGACTTTGTCCTTCAATTATTGGGTGTAGGTGCAGTCTTGGGTGATGCAATAGAATTATTAGGCAGTGCGTTGCTCGCCACATATGCTAAATACCCCCCACGGGGTGGGAAATTTGATGACCTGATATAAACTAGAAGGGATGGCTTTTATGGTGTATATCCAAGGCCGACCTATGATGGCATTGTACGCGGTGTCCTGATCCATGATATGAAATGTGGTTTCCCGCCGGCCAGGACGAGTAGCATGATTTCTCCAGACATCCGCTTAAATGCATTGTTAAAACCCGTCAGTGTAATGCAACGCAACACTATCTTATCCTCGAGCCTCATTTGTGCGAGAACTCGAGGGTGGATGATGCATGCGCCACTCTCGTGATCGACCATAAATATCTAAAATGCGCAAAGTAATAACAAGGGCATCATAATGAGGGAAGACCAAACTGTGGGTATCCGACTCATCAAAGATGATACTTTCTTCGAGATCGTCATATCGTTCATGGGTGATGGAATGTTTCAGCTTATGAGTGGTTGTGAACTTCACGTTGTTGATTGACGCGCCGTCGCCTTTTCCGATGATCATTTGTATGGTAGGGGATGTGGAGGGTGGCTTCGATGGACCCTGATGTTGTTTGCGTCCTTGAGCAAAGTTTGCCCTTCCTCGGTCGTTCATTAGTTCTTTCAAATGCCCTTGGTGGAGCATGTTCACGACCTTTTGCCTTAAAGCGATGTAGTCTTCGGTCTTGTGACCTTGTTCCTGGTGGAATTCGCAGAGGGCATTTAACTTTCTAGTGTTTGGGTCGGACTTCATCTTTTGCGGCCACTTCACTTTTGGGCCGAGCTTCTCCAGGGCGTAGATTATTTCTGAAGGAGAAACACAGAAATTGTGAGCAGATAGTAATGGAGGCATACCTCTTTCATTTCGGTGAGTCCCTGTCTGTGGCCTGGATGGGCCATCGCCATGATGGGGGGATGGTATGGCGGCTATTCAGACATATGGTTGGTGCCTTTCATGGTTGGGGTGCGGCCCTGCATGGTCCCTTCTGTTATTGTTTATGCGGTCCTTTCTCGACTCCTTTTGGAGTGAGGTCAACCGTTGGGTTGGTCCGTTAAGGTCGTCCTTGTCAGCTCTTACCTCGACACATTAGGCGTTATGTATCTCGGCCCAAGTGGTTGGGGGGTATTTCATGAGTCAGCTTAACAATTTTCTGGTTGCCCGCGAACCACTCCTGTTTAGTCCATTTTGAAAAGCTGCTACCGCCATCCCCTCCGATACATTTGGAAGAGTCATTCTCACACGGTTGAATCGGGCGAGGAAGTCCCTGAGTCCTTCGTCGGGTGACTGTTTAATGGTGAATATGTCGTTCACCCTCGCCTTTCTTTCTTAGCTCCAACATGGGCAGTGACGAACTTGTCGGCCATCTCCTCGAACGTTTCTATGGAGCGAGTGATATCTAGGGATTATACTTCATTTTACACTCCTTCTTGCTTGCGTTTTGATTTAAAATGCATACAAAATAGTTCTGAAAGGCTTACATGTTGTACTTGTTTGCAGGGTTTGGTCAAAAAGATGACAATTAGTCAAAACCATCTCAAAAAGGAGTGAAACATGCACAAGTACTAAGAACAAGTCCAAGCACAGTGCAACAGAACCACTGCGGCCGCATTCCATTTAGTGCGGTCCGCAATGAAGAGATTCAGAGAGATGAAAGTGTCGGAAACTCAAGTAGCGCGGCCGCAAAACAGTTTGTGCGGACCGTAATGGTCTCACCGCGGCCGTAACCCACTTTGTGCAGTCCGCAATGCTGAGATTCATAGAGATTGGTGGCTTGGAGGATTAATGCTGATGCAGTCCGCAACCTTTTTGTGTAACCGCAATAGAAGCCATCGCGACCAAGGTGCAATTTATGCGGCCCGCGGTGGCCAAGTTCAGAGAAGCATATTTTGAAGCCTAGAAGCCTCACCGCGGCCGCACTCCATTTCTTGCGGTCCGCGGTATCCCCGCAGCGGTATTTTTGTCCAGAAAACTCGGCCTAGTATAAATACTTTCTTTTCCCATTTTTAGGGAAGCTTTTGTAATTTAACTTTGACAGGAGCTCGTGAACATCAGTTTTAGACTATTTTGAGTAGTTTTATAGTGGGTTTATCATTGAATCTTCAAGTATTAACTTGTAATTAAATTCTATGGGTTATTCTTCATATATTTCTTTGTTTTCTTTCATTATCATGAGTAGCTAGACCCATCAGCCAGGGTTGTGGCTCAACCCTAGTGTGGGTATTTGATGGGTCTTTTGATTTAAGACTTAGATATTTATAGGTAGTTGATATTTGGACTGATTTGTGTTTTCCGTGTTAAATTAGTGGTTGCAAACACTAATTGGTGCCTATTTGACTTGGGGTCTTCTTGAGAAAGAGAGCTTGAGTCTAGGAAAATCAGTTCAACAAGGAATTGGGATGTAACCAAGAGATTGATAGTCCCAATTAACGGGTTAAACCTAGAGATAGTAATACCCTACTTGAGCCTAAATTGCTTGCACAATTTTGGCACCCAATTGGTCTCGAGAGAGGCAATTAGGGCAAAGCCACTCGAGCTACCGTGAGGTATAGAGTGGGTAATTTCGTGCATTGGCTATATCACAATCCCCAACATAACGTCTTTGCCTTAGGTTTTAGATCCCGTTAAGTATTCACCTAGGAGAAAGTCATAGCCCTAGTCCCTTTTATCTATTGAGAAAACATCCAAAAATATATTAGTTAGTTAGCTTATAATCTCTACTAGACTAAACCGTAGTTTAATCACAAACCCCTTTAATGAGAAGTGCAACTGAGAACACAACGCACCATTAGATCACTTAGGAACTCAACTCCCACATATATAGTTCCCTGTGGAAATCGATCCCGACCCTTCGGGTAAAAGCTGCATTGACCCCGTACTTGCCACTCTTTAGTGGTATAGGAGGGAGCCGATCAGCGAGCCGGTAACTGTGAATACCAAGTTAATGCTCCCCCGGTGAGGATTTCACCAAACTTCTTCAGCAATACGGAAGACACTTGTTCTTTGGCGAGGTCGTTGCCTTTCACTGCGGTGACATAATGGGTCACATGATCCTCTGGGTCCGTCGTACTGTCATATATTTTTAAGTATGACAGCATTTCGAAGGTTTTAGGTATGGCGTGTGGTGCAGCCTCGTCACTGTATGGTTGCTCCACCAACTAGCCGGCTTCCCGTTTTGGTAAAAGCTTTGGGGCGCCCGGTATTTTGTCCACCCTTTCTTGGTGCTCTTTCATTTTGTTGCGGAGCATTTTGTTCTCATTCTCCATATCCTCCATCTTTCTCAAAATGGTTGTGAGGATGTCGTTACCTGCATTATTAACGTTGTGAGTGATACTTGTTAAAGGAGGAGGGTTGTGCGGCTCATCTATCGCTGGTGTGACGCAAACTCTCGCATCTTCCCTGCTCGTCCTTTGGGTGGGTTTGTCGAGTATACTGGTCAGCGTGCTCGTTAACCACGCTTCGAGTAGCCTTTTCACTACTGGTGATGCCTCTTCCGTTGTGGATGTAGATTCCCTTTTTCCAAGTGAGGTTGTGACGCTCCCGTGAGAGAAGGGTGAACCACTCCACCTTAGGGAGGCGTTTGGCGTCACATTCTCCTCGTATGTTCCAATGACCTCATTGATGGTGTTTAAGAGGTTGGTAGTAATACCGGTCACCACTTTCACTTTTTCCTCTCCATTACCTACCATGTTAGACTATGCACGCGTGAAAAGACAAGATTTTGTGTTGTGTTGTTTTTTAGATCTAGAAGAAACTAAAACTTTGACTAGGAAATCCCCACAGACGACGCCAAATTGTTTGACCAAAAAATAATAATTATTCGTTAAACTAATTAATAAGTTGTTAAGAAAAGTCGATCCTAGTTAGAGCTAATAATTCCAGATCTCAGATGGATAATACGAACAGTGGTATAGTTGAATAAAGGTGTTATCAATAAATATGACTGGATGCAATAGTATGTAAGAAGATCAAGCATTAAATAACATTAAATGGCAATAAATGTAAATAGAGATGAAGATTCACCCAGTATAGAAAAGGGTGAAAGATTTCTTTCTCTGACAATGATATGATAAAAGTATGAGAGAATATTGTGCACTTTCTTGGATATGACGGAAAAGACAATAGATAATCCACAAAAAGGTTGAATCTCTTCTAAAAGTAGTTCTTTGTATTTTCTGTGAGAGCTTATCCTTTTACAAGTGTTCTTATCATATAGAATATTACATGCCCCTTTTCCTCATCTTTCCTCCTATTTATATGAGACATCCCCAAAGAACCCTAAGGTACTGTCAGAAAAGAATATTCCTCCCGAAGGTATCAGTACAAAACTAGATGTTACTCCTAATTTCGCTACTCGACCTCGACAGTGATTAGTCGTTGGGCTGCTCGGTCCGTCTGTTCGTTGGGCGACCTCGACCACTCCACTCGTAGGGGCTTAAAAACAACTCATAACCTCCTTTTCTTCACGTCTTAATCCTCAATTTTATTTTGACCCATACAATCATTTATGAGAGAATTCCTAGTCTTCCAAACTTGAGGAACTCCAATTTGAGGCTTTACAAATGTAAAAGTTAATCACATTAGTTATCCACTGGTTATCCATTTGGTTAATCATTTTCTAAGTGGATAATATGGTTCTTTATCCATATTCGACCCGCTTTTAGATGGTTCATTATCCAACCCATTTTTTTATGAATAATATGGGTGGATAACTGTTTTCTTTTTTCAATTTTTTCGCCTCTAGTTGGAACCAATTTTTGAGAAGTCATTTTCATATTTATAACTCTAACGTCTCCTAAAATTACAACACTAACCAACCCATCAAATTCCTATAGGTGGGATCCAAGAGGGTAATGTTATGCAAATATATCTTTATCGTGAGACGATAGAGGAGCCATTTCCGATAGACGCTTGGCTAAAAAAAGAAAGAAATAAAAGCAGTGAGAACAAGCAGTAACAAAAACAAGATAATAAGAACCGAAGCGAAAAATAGCAATCAAATAGTAAGTAGTAATATTAATAAAAGTTATCATATTAACACTGATACTACCGGTATGGAAAAGAAAAAAGAAAGCGCACAACCATGGGCATATCTAAAGTACAGTGCATGGGTTCCCAGAAACCCAATAACTTTTGCATAAATCTTGTATTTTTATTAAAGTTTTTATTTAATATGTATAAATATTTAATTGTGAACCCAATTATTATGATGTATTAATTTGAAATTGCTACACGAACCCATAAACTTCAAATTCAGAATACGCCCTGGTCCACAACTAACTCGGAATCTTCTGCCCTAACCTTGGACCTCAATCGTCCAAAATTAGGTTTTATATAAATCTATCACTAAAATATGCGGTAGGATAATAAATAATACATTTATTCTTAGTCACAAATTCCGAATTTGGGCTCTAACAGTAACTTTTTTAATAGAACTCCTATAAACTGAATCAAAATCAGAAAGTCTTAAACATAAAGAAAAACTTTATAAATACTTTAGGTTTATAAGATTTTGACAAGTGCACAGGAGAGAGAGAGGACCAAAGGTGTGCATTGCTTTAAGGCAGCGGCTGCTGTATATCAGAGAAAAGGGCGAAGCCTTTTTTTGGTATAGAGTCAAAGATAAAGAGAGACAACAGTACAGTGTAGCAGAGAAGAAGATTGACCCCCATTGAAGCTTAAACAAACTCTACAATTCCAACTGAAAAAAGAAGAAGTAACAAGTATACAGAAGCTTCAACTTAGATCCGAGAGTTGCGGAGCCAAAATGGGAGAAATGGGAACTGGAAGTTCTTTCACGGCGTTACTTGAACTGCCGGCGAATCAAGCGGTGGAGCTTTTAGTTCATTCATTGGAAACCGACAAAACCGGTGAACCTCACATACCTCATTATCGTTATCCTCCTCCTCCTCCGCCGCCCATTTTTCCTTCGGATGCAGCTTTGATTGACAGAGCTTCTAAGTTCTCCGTCTTCGCCGCCGGCGTCTCCGCCGGGAATTCGCCGGAGTCTAATTCTACTCTTTCCAATTCATGCTCAAAATCACTTTTAGTCAAACAAGAACCCCTAGATTCCGAATCTAACCAGAATTCTTCTCCGGTTACCGTTTCCAATCCGACGGTTAATCAAAAAACAACTAAGAGAAAGGAACGCGAGAAAAAGGTAATTTCCACACCACCGTAGCCTCTATCCTATTTTATATGACACTTTTTATTCTTATTCTGTGTCCAGTCAAATAAACTCACAGAAGGAGTAATAAGTTAATTTTAAAACTTCTAATTTTACTCTTAATAAATAATTTATAGCCACACAAATGTTTATGGCTTTTTTAATATTACAAGTTTCAAATCCATGTCCATGAAACATTAATTTGATAGGAGCAAAATTGCAACTTATTATACTTTGGGTTTTTTCTATTTAATTTCTAAGAAATGTGGAGGTAAGAAGTGGAGTATATGAATTTCCAGTTTGTTGAGTAATTTCTGTCAAATTCATTCAGGTAAAAGAAACTAGTAGCAAAAAGGGCAAAAAATCAACGAATAATACCTCAGAAGATGATGCAGAGAAGCTTCCCTACGTTCACGTCCGAGCTCGTAGAGGCCAAGCGACAGATAGCCATAGCTTAGCAGAAAGAGTAAGACTCAAAAACTTAAGCGCTATTAGTGTTTTGCTAAATTTGGTGATTACATCTAATTAAGATTTAATTTTCTTAATTATATGTATATGTAGGCAAGGAGAGAGAAGATTAATGCTAGGATGAAGCTACTTCAAGAGCTGGTCCCAGGATGTAATAAGGTTAGCTGTCACTTTTATTAGCAATAATAATAATGATAGTCTAATAAATTTGGGGAAAAAAATATCTTCAATGTGATAATTGTGATTGCTTTCATCCATTATTTATTTTATTTTTAAAGCCTAAAATCAGTCGTTTTCACCTTTTTCTTAAACGAAAAAAGGTGGTGTGGGTTTGGCACCATGAAAAGTGGCTAACAATTCTACTGTCCTTTCAGCCTTTTTGCTACTTTTCAGTATTTACTTTTTGAGGTCAATCTTGTCATTTACTAGTCTTGGACCTCTTTTTCTTTAACTGTTTTTTTCCCTCAAAGAAGATTGATACCTGAAAATTTGTTTTTCTTGGGAGTTACGATAATTTGGAGATGTTTTTTTTTAGTTTAGAGACTAAGTGTGCGTTTGGGCATAAGAATTGTGAAATCCGGGAAAAAGTGATTTCTTGTTTTCAAGTTGAAAATTAGATTTGTGTTTGGACATAGAATATAATTTGGAGCTGTTTTTGAATTTTTGTGAGTGCTTTCAAGTGAAAATTTTGGAAAACTTTAATGTTTTTTAAATTTCGAAAAATTTCCCAAAATTTAACTTCAAGTAAAGGCAACTCAGTGCACTAAGCTCCCTTTATGCCTGCCATGAAATTTTGTAAGTTTTTTGGAAATTTTTCGATAACGAGTTCTCCACCACTTTTTCAATAATGTGGTTTTGACCACTTTATCAGAATTTTCAGATTTTTTTCCCGCACTTGCAAAACTGCAACACTCTTTCAAGTGAAATGCACTATCCAGACATAATTACACCATTTTTCTACTTAACTACATATATTACATTTTTTTTCCAAAAGTAGTAGGGATATCTGTTAAAAAATGGACCTCATGTCTAACTTAAACTCAAAAGTCATGAGTTGAGGATCTTTAATATAAAGAGACTACTAATCCAGCCATTTGTGACTTGACCAATTTGATACTCTAAATAATGTATGAGATGTTGATCCCTTGCAACTGAAGGTTACTTTGGAATAGTTAGTTCCATCTTAGACTTCTTGTTTGTATCTGTAATATTGGGAACAATCGTTTGAATTAGAAATCAGTTTGATTTTGAACACTCACTTCTAATTGCTTTAAGAAATGAAAAAAATTATTGATCTGAAGGAGCTTTTATGATCTTTGACTGTCAATGCAATGAGTAATCAATACTATAGAATGTTACTATTCTACTTTAACTTGTTGGCTTGCTGTGGCTTAACGTACACTTGCTTTTATGAGGCTAAGCAGAGATGCACAGTGATTAATTTAATGGCTAATTAACAGAATTTGTGCTCGCTTCAGATGCTTTCAATTTGTTAATTCTCAATTTCAAACTTGCCCAAAAATATTACCATGTTGTAAAGTCTGGACTATGCTTACAGATCTCGGGTACTGCAATGGTGTTGGATGAGATCATCAACCATGTACAATCCCTACAGCGTCAAGTGGAGGTCAGACCTCGGAAATCCTTGCATCTGACTTATTAGTGCTGAAATCTGCAGACTACTATATTGATTGTGGCATTTTAGGTGTAAATGCAAATATGATGCATTCAGACTTCTCACTCCTCTGCAGTAGTAGATTGTATCCCTCAAAATAGTCATTATTTCTGTACCTGCATAGGGAGGGGGAACTAAGTTTCGGAAGAAATAATGGCTATTTTCTTTTTCTCTCTCTAAAGAAATAGTCATTATATCTTCCAAAACTTAGTTCCCCCTATGCAGGTACATGCCTTGACATAATTCCTGCAATGCTTTGCATAACTTATAAAGAAATGAGAAGAATTTTTTTATTATTCTTCGGCTATGTTGCTAGGACTCTCCAAAATTGTTGCCGGTTGCGTGTCGGATCCTCTAAAGTAGTGCATTTTGGAGGATCCGACACGGGTGCGGCTGCATTTTGGAGAGTCCGTGTAATGTAGTTCTTCGGCAATGGAGAATATGCAGCAGTTGTTGATTTCTCATAAGCTCCCCCGTTAGCGTACAGTCATAAGGAAAGGAGAACTGATGGACTCAATACCTGAGGAGTTCATCAGTTGCTCCTCATGTATTCTTTTTAAAGAAGGGAAACAATAATTCCTTATTAAGGAAACTCAATCATAGTCTGAATTTTGTCAGGCTGAACTTAAACATCTGTAGGCTCATAAAAGGTTTTGTGGCCATGCTTAATATTCAAACATTATATTGTGGTGAGGGAAGCTTGCGTGTTCCCTATACAGATGAGTGCATCTGCATCCCACCCCCGCCCCCGCCCCACAACCTCTTTTTTGACAAATTTTGGAAATGTAGGCAAAGATAGAAGTAAACCAGTGGGCATTCCACATACGAAAAGAACTTTCATGACCTTCAAGAAAGTAATTTTTCTGTTATTGCTTGGTCGTATTGATACTTCAATTGGTTGCCTCAGTCATTTGATGGAGTTCTGTTTGGTTGTAGTTCTTATCAATGAGACTTGCTGCGGTTAACCCAAGAGTTGATTTCAACCTTGACAATCTCTTTGCACCAGAAGTAAGTTTTGCCTTGCTTGTTTATAACTTCACTTCATTATTTACTCAATTCAGCAAGTAAAGCGCCTAACTGGTACTTTGTTAGTTCTTCTATGCTGGCATCTGATTTTTTTTACCTTCAATGTCAACTTATAAGACCACCTAAGAAGACGCTTCACATTAAAATTGTTCGAAAGTTACTGAAATTTTTCTTGATTCCCCCTTTTTCTAGAGGCTCTTTTGACCAGCCAAAAATAGCAGAGCAGGGTCAGTTGTGGACCATCATTATCTGCCTTTCTAGGCACATTTACCTGTCTAACTCTTCTTATGAAACGTGGTCAGTTGAAAGGTTGCCAGTCACTGTACTACAGTTACCTTTGTCAGTCTCAAAGTTGGCCCTCTATTCATATACCTGAGAAGAGGAGAATTTTTCATGTGATACTTACAGTCGATAGTTCTGCAAGTTGCAACTTCTCACATCATGACTTCTACAATGCTTCAAATGAAAATGTTCTGTACCTTATCATGTTTTACTGCTATCTATGTATTTATTTAATCAATTATGCCTACTTGTATGGATCAATTAAATACGGTCAAAGATTGGATTATCCAAAAGATTTCAAGCCGGCATCTTCATGCTTTATGACTAGCTTTAGGATGATTGAGTAATTACTTATAATGTATAAAGCATTTATAAAATAATCTCAGTTTGTTCAAAACTTGTGTTCATTCCTTTAAGAGTCTTGATTTACTTTTGGAAAATTAGCGGAGTGGTTCCCATGTGGAGAGCAACTTACCAGACATGATTGTGCCGCCTATGTGGGCTGACGGACAAACCAGCGGGAACAGAAACCAGTATCAACATCTTTGGCATCTTGAAGGAATTCATCAGCCTGTCTGGGGAAGAGTAGAAGACAACTCTAGTTTTGTTACTCCAGAGAACTCACTTTTGACTTATGATTCCTCAGCAAATTCAGGTAAATCCCAACTTAGTGGCCTGTGTGTTACTGATTTCTCTATGTTCATTTCCTCTTGACACCAACTGAAACGCAAAAAGTTTACCACTTGGCAACTAACACACAATATGTATATGTGTATATATATATATATGCGCGCGCACACACATATTGATGAACTTGAAACTGGAACAGAGAGAATTCTGTAAAGAAAACCGATATGGAATGCAGCAAGAGTCGAATGAGCTCCATAGCTAATTGTTATATTTCTGGCTTTTGCAGCATCTTTACACCAAAATCAGCTGAAAATGGAGCTATGAAAGCAGAGGCAAGAATTTACTAGTGGTTAGCTGTGTATATATCGGACATAATAGTTGATAGCAGCAGGCAGCGGAGAAGAGAGTTCTCAAGAGTTAGACTTTGACTTTCCACTTTCGCTAATCAAGAACAAGGAGAAAATCCAGATTGATCTCTGCTAGAGAGGGAGAAAATTAGCTGTGTATCCCTTTTTTCCATTTATATAAAATATACTATATTATATATATGCATACGCAAATATTTATCCCTACGAACTGTAGGGTTATTCAATCTGATACTTTGTGCGCCAGATGATTGATTGATTCATAGTTGTAAAACAAGAATGGACTACATTAATATGCAGATAAGCTTTTGTGTTATTTGCTCTTGTTGATGTGCCTTGTGTTGTAGTGATCAGTAAAGAAAGATATTGAAAACCGAGAAAGCTTCATTTTGAGGTAGAGAGGTTGAAGTTGAACCCAAGACCTCCAAATTCTTAAGGTCTTATTGCAATTTACTGCTACACAATCTATTAGGCAGAGTTATCCCCCCCAAAAAACCTCCAACAAAATGGATGAAGTGAGCTGCCGCATTGTAGTAGAAATTTTGGTTACAAAATGAGATCGATTGGAGAAACTTAGGTTTAGTTCGGATTTTAATTTTGAAGCAACGGTTCGAATAATTTGCTGCCGTCAAAGTACCTGTAACTCTCACATCAAGAACAAATTTACTTGTTTAGGTGTTTGGGTAGTGTCGGGTTATCAGATGTGTACCGGGTATTGAGCATGGGTAATGGTAATGGGTTGGGGCTTAAAATGACTTGGAATCCCTCCACGTGGCTCCTCCGTTTAATTGATTAATAGTTAGACGGTAGGGGTATATTCAATCAAATAGTATAATGAAAGGTAATTTCAAACAATATCCAATAGTATAAGGGTATCTTTAGCCATTTTCCATTACAAGTACAATAGTATCATATAAACCATCTATTAATGCACAAGAGAATGCAATACATCAGAATAGAAAAGAGTTGGTGTTTATTTATCCATGACTCCTTTACTTTTTGAGTTGAATTAATTGATAATAACAAATACTCCTCAGATAACACATAAGCAAATTGATAAAGGAATAAAGGACAAACATGTACCCACTTGACTTTTTTGTTTTTCCTTTTTTACCCCTTTTGAGTGGAGGATAGTCATTCTGCACAGTACATCAATAAGAACATAAAGATGAGAAAGAGCAAGGACTACAAGGTCCATGAAGATATCCACCAAGCCAGCAAAAATAACAACTTACAAACTGGAGATATAATGATTGTGCTGCCCTACTTTCATCACTTATACCATTTTTGAACAGGGACATCTTATACCGTTGACATCTAAGGGACACCTTATACGACAAAAGGCCAAGACCAACAGATTTTAAAGCAAGAACATCATACTTCAGTTCATATAACATTCAATAGAGGCTTCCTAGATCTTGTTTAGCTTTTCTGCTACAACAACAGGATTTGCTTTAGCAATAGCATCCCGACCAGCATTCTTATAATCAAATGGGCAGTCATGCTTGTCTGAATAACGATGAGATGCACAGAAAAGATTTCCACACTTGCAATTGAACCCTGTTAAGCCCACACGCTTGCGGCAAGTAGTGCACCTAGTTGGACCCACTTTTGGCTTCACCTCTGAACTCTGACCTGACGATAAATCTGAAGATGCTTCTGTAGAGATAACCTTTAATTCTGCTGATCCCGGTTGCACATTGATCGAACCAGTGACAACAGGCTCTTTGTCATTACTGCTTGAGCTTCCATTTACAATGTTTTCAATTGATGTAGCTGCAAATTTAGCCTGTTCCTGCTTCAATACCATGTCCTTGTGACACTTGGAGCACATATTCATGGTGGCTGCACTACCAAAGAACCCACAGTTGTTGATGCAAAGGATGGGACCTTCTGGAGCTTGGCAGCCTGTCTCTTTGGACGATTCCATTTTCTGCAGTTAACCTGCCACTTGCACCACAAGCTCATTATATACAATTTCCATCATTGCAACAAAAAGAACAAGCAAATCCCTCAACTAAGGAACACTGAGATTATCAGACAGGGCCGGCAATCCAAAATATTTCATCCAATAAGAAACAGAAAACATCCAAACAACCAACAATAACTAGAATTAGTCATCAACATGAATGCCTTTTGGTTGGTGCTCAGTCAACACTATAGGGGGTTTAGTTCAGTAACCTAGACAATTAATTATGACATTTGAGGCAAATGGTGAAAACTCCAGCTCTCTTTTCTTCGTATCCTCTCAAAGATGTTAAGCACAATCACACCAAAAAACTTAACTAGAAAACTAATTGTGATACAGCTACAAGATCCATAAGTAGATGTAACTTAACTAGATGGCAAAAACTGCATTCATTACAGGACATCTTTCTCACATATACCTCAACTTTCTGAGATATGGGCCTGCAAACTTCAAATTAACTTAACCAACCTTTATTTAGACTTTGCAAGAACATAAGAGTTCAAAATAGTGATTACATTGTAACTCAACCAAAATTTGAGTTCCCTACAAATAGAATTATGTGTATCCAGGTGAAACTACTTCTGACGCAGACTGGATACTTAAGCTGCCCAATCTAGCAGATATATCCAAGGGTCCATCCTTGGTCAGCTAACTGCTGACTTGCTAACATAGCCAGCCCATTCTTGTCCAATGGTTACAGCAAATCGTCATACATTAAAAAGAATACGTGTTGCTTAAGAGTAAGTCTTGTAGCCAATTACTATCGCGTAGAAAGACAGGCAACTTATTCTTATGTTTTTTTTAACAATACAAGATCAGCAAGCACTAACTCCTTCAAGAAAAAAACCAAAACACCAGCTGTCACCAAAACAGAAGTGGTAAAGACCGATAGGAAGACTCACTGCAACCATTGTGGTAAGCAAAAGCTTGCACTTCAATCATTGTCATATCACTTAATATTGTCAATCAACTATTCAAGGGTTTCCACCAAAAGGAGCATGATTAGTAAACTCGATTATCAAGACAAATATAAAACAGTCTAAAGATCCTTGTGTTGCTAATCTCTTATTGCATATAGCATGAATTCAAGATATTTGTTTCTCGTAACAACTGAATGCACAGATGGATTTCAGAGATGCTGAGACAACTATTGTTTGCATGAATAGTTATCCAAGATCAGGGCACTCCTTTATGTCATTAAACTGCTTAATACTTCTCAGCGTGGAAAAAACCTGGCTCAGCATACGATCACCTCAAAGTGAATGGTAGTTATTGTAAGATCATCAACAATTACACTAGCAAAGAAACCCAAAAAAAGCAAATTTATCCAACTAGAATTCCTTACTAAGAAACTGAAAGCTTAGCAAAGCACAATTCAACAAAATGATGCAAAAAAGACCTTTAAAAAGTATAAAACAAAAGACCCTCACTTCTGACAAAGATCAAAGAAACAGTAGAAAAAGCTAAGTGCACATATTAAACCCGCTCCAACATTTAATTTACACGATGAATGACAAACAACTCCATCTATGTAAGCTTAGGATAACGGAAGAGGTATGTTGATGGTTAGGATACAAAAAGTCTTACTTTTGTTAGACAATGACATTTTAACACAAGGATTCAAAAGATTAACTTGTGCCTTAAAACAAACTTTAAACTAACTTTGCCACTACAAGGGGATACAATAATATGCATACGTTAAAAATTGTTTTGCAATTTTTATGAAGAGGATCAATTGAATCCCTTCCTTGGCTGTGGCTCTGCCATTGACCACAAAGAATACAGATGATTCATATAGTTGAAGCCAACTAGTTTGGGAATTGGGATGAGGCATCATTGATGATTAATGAAAGGAAAATAAAAATAAAAAACAAATAAGTGAACATATAAAACCACAACTCAGAACAGAACCCAACTGCTTATGCACAGCAGCACATGTTATTTAGATGATTCAGATAGCACCAATAGAAAAGATATGGTAAATTCTCAACTAAGAAGCAAGAAATCAGCATTATCCCACATGGGTTGTAAAAGCAATATCCTAAAAATCAAAACTTTAAACTAATGAAACGCCATAACATTCAAAAAAA
This sequence comes from Nicotiana undulata, assembly GCA_005239495.1. Classification (NCBI taxonomy): domain Eukaryota; kingdom Viridiplantae; phylum Streptophyta; class Magnoliopsida; order Solanales; family Solanaceae; genus Nicotiana; species Nicotiana undulata. Next base: position 90,268 of record ML253686.1, on the reverse strand, counting down.
AAAAGAAAAAAAAAAAAAGAAGCATGATAATCCAAATCTAACAAAGTAGAAAAAGATAGTAGCTCTTTTAACGCATAAACGCTAGAACACATGCTCTTAATTTTAAACAAAAAAAAGGGAAATTTGAAGAAAACCCAACAAAAAATCAATAAAAGTCGAAAACTTTACCCGATCTTCAGTTTCAAAATTGGAAGCCCAGATAAAAAAGCCTAGAATCACCCGATTAAAAAACAATTATAGTTTTAGTAGAGAAATAACAAGAAAAGAACATAAAATTAAAATCAATTATTATGGGAGACAGAAAAACCAAAAATAATCAAAAAGCAAAAAAAGTATACCTTAATCGAAGCGATAAATCGAGAAGTCGAGAGGTGAAGAAAAGAGGAAGAAATTGAGAAAGATTAGAGAGAGAGAGAGAGAAGAAAGAGAAAGAGGAGGATTGAATTGAAAAGCTGCGGAAAATGATTTTATTTAATTGTAATTTCATTAACAGAATAACTTTATTTGAATTATGTTTTGGACTGCTAAATTAAATTTCAAAGGGAATGCTTTTGGGAGTTTGGAGTGTGGCCCAAGCCTTCTTTTCTTCACCTGCCCTTACCAAACTTCTATTTTACTGTTTTGCCATTCCTTTTTCCTTACGTATCGACCTCCTCTTTCCGAGAGAGACGGGCCAATTAATTAAATTTAATCAGAGTGTTAAGTTAAGCTTTGGCATAATCTTATTTCTTTGACTGGTTGTCAAGGGCTTGAAAGTTAATTATGAACACTTAAATAGGTGTATTTTTTAAGAACCCTGTTAACAACTATGCCCTGTTAATTGTTCTGAAATTAAACTCAATTGGAGCTAAACGAGATAAGGTATAAACTTATCCTAATTTATCGATGAATGAGATTCAATTGAACCTTATCAACACACTTAGCTTCACTATTCATATCAGCAGGTGTCACATAAATTGGATGGGTTGAATCTTGACAATTGACATGTTAAAGTAACGAGTGGAACTGAATCATGTTCAAGGTTTGCTTGCATTAAGATTAGGTTGAGTCAATTTTATGAGCTATTGTGCTCAGTACCCAGGAGCCCTAAGTGCATGGTAGTGGTGCCATGCGTTGTATCCTTGCGGGTAAGTTGGTGTAATAATCATTAATTGGTTAAGCATGGCACTGCCCACACCTTTATACCTTATTTCACGGAAGCTTCTAAAATCAACTTACGTTAAAAATAACATTTGATGAGAAGTAGTTTATATTTGATTAATTAATTTAAAAAGTACTTTTAAACAAATTAGTATTTGACCAAACTTTTTAAAAATGCTTCTAAGTATATTTTTCTAAAGAAGTTACTCTCTCTGGTCCAAAATAAGTGATCTTTTGGTTGTTTTCACACATATTTAAAAAAAAACACTTTTTAACATTAATTAGCTATGAAATTGATCATATTAACCTTTACTATCTCTTCACAAAAACACTCATAACACATACTCCAACATTAGTTACTCCAAGGATAATGTAGAAAAAAATAATTAATTAATTCTTAAAATCCGGAAAAATCACTTATTTTGAATTACAAAAAAAAAAAAAACAAGAAAAATCACTTATTGTGAACTCGAAGTGAGTACTTTTTATTGCTTCTTTAAAAGTGCCTATACTTCTACATAAAATCACTTTTTTCATTCAAAAGTTTTGTCAACGCCATAACTTTGAAAAAAGAAACACTTTTGGCCACAAAAGGAACTTGACCAACAGGCTATCCTGATGTCACCACACCATTTTCATTTGTTTTCGTTTTAGTGTTGCCAATTTTATAGGGGGGTATCTACAAACATTTTAAGTACCATATTCGTGGAAGCTTTTATTTAACAACATAGGGAAATTACTAATTATATCCGCTTATAAGTAAGTTATTATAAAATTGATTAATTCATAAAATATTATCAACATTAACCAAATACTATGAATATTAGTCAATTAATTATTTGTAGCTAAAAAAAGGTCAAGTTTTTACTTTTTGTGATGAAATATTATAGTGAATATCTATAACTAAGTTACTCCCACTACTCTTCTCCATTAACCTCCTACTACTTCTTACCATTATGATTGTAACTCCCATTCCTCCATAACCTCTTCCATGATCTTCCCCATGATCCCAATAGTTAATATCATGTTCATGGCATCCCTATATCATCCTATAAATAGAGGGTTTGGGCATCACATTGTACATACTTGAATACATGGAAGAAATAAGAATCTCTACTGTAAAGACCCAACCGGTCGTTCGTAGAGTTAGCCCTCTTATTCCTTTTTCTGCCTTGTTATGCATTGTTTAGTTGTTTATGATGCGTCGGGGTCGATTGGTTCGGGTTCGGAGTGATCGTGATGAGAATTGAGACACTTAGTCTCTTAAATTAGCCTTATTGTTGAAAAAGTCAACTAGGAGTTGATTTCTTGGTAAACGACCCCGGAATGCAGATTTTATGGCTCAGACAGCTTCGTTAGGTGATTTAGGACTTAGGAGTGTGTTCCGAATGAGGTTTTGATGTCTGGTATAGAATTAGGCTTGAATTGACGAAAGTTGGTTTTTGACGATTTTCGGTCGGCATTGGGAAATAGGCTATAGGGGTCGGAATTCTGGAAGTTGGAGCGGGTTCGTAATGTCATTTTGGATATGTGTGCAAATTTTCAGGTCAATCAGATGTGTTTTGGTTGGTTTCGGCATCCTTGGTGAAATTTAGAAAATTCAAAGATCATAGGCTTGAATTTGATGTTATTTTTGGTGTTTCGAAGGCTCTACTAAGTCTGAATGAGGTTATGAGACGTGTTGGTATATTTGGTTGGGGCCCCGAAGGGCTCGGGATTGATTTCGGATGGTTAACGGAAGTTTGAACTTGGAAAAATGCAGCAAAGCTGCTGCTGGTGCACTACTACTGGTGTGGTCGCACCTGCAGAAGGAAGACCTCAGGCGCGAGGTCTGCAGGTGCGAAAACCTTGCGCATGTGCGGAGTTTGGTTGTTCGTGAAGGGGTCGCAGGTGCGGACGGGTAGTCGCACCTGCGGAAGCGCAGATGCAAAGAAGTCATCGCAGGTGCGGAAATTGGGGGTTTAAGTCAGATGCGCAGGTGCGCACCTGGTACCATAGGTGCGGGTCCGCAGGTGCGCTAATGAGTTCGCAGGTGCGGAAATCCCTGGGCAGATCATATATAAAGGGTCCTTAGCGAATTTTTGGCATTTGGGTAGTTTTAGGCCTACATCATGACTTGTTGATATGGTTACCGATTTATGTTTATTGTTTGCCTTGAGAAGTAGTGGGATTGAGTTGTTTGCTAAACGTCTTGGAAGGAGTCGAAATTGTTACAAAAATTGGGATCTTAAAGGTTTTCATTTGAACTTCGTATTTTGAAAAGAATGGAGGAATACTATAATAACTTAAGAAATCTATGTGTAACCGCGCCACATGTATGATTCACGAGCGGGGTAATTATTTACATTTATATTTGACCGCGTCGCATGTATGATTCGCGATCGGGGTAATTCTTTAAATTTATGTTTGACCACGTCGCATGAATAATTCGCGAGCGGGGTAATAGATGCATCTATAATTTGCGTCATTCGACCCTCGGCAATGCACAATTTACATTTATGATGGATCGGGCCGAACTTCCTCGGTGTAATTTGTGTGTGATATTTGAACTAGAAGCCCTTTTATAATTGTATAAATTTACTGTTTTAGAGATCATTTTCTAAAAATGAAGGAACTGTTTTAGTCTCTCGAAAATGATGGAAGAACTGTTCAGTTATTTCTTGTTATGAGATTATTGTAGTTCTGTATATCGTGTTTATTTAGAATCATTCATTATTATATTGTTGGCCCTAGTATGTTTCGAAGTCGGACCCGCGTCACTACTTCTTAGAGGTTAGACTAGATACTTACTGATTACATAGTTTTATGTACTCATGCTACGCTTCTGTACTTGATTGTACAGGATTTGAGGCGAGTGCATCTGGTCACCAGTCCGGCGCATAGATCGACTTTTTCCCAGTTCGAGACTACCGGTAAGCTGCCCTTTTGAGCCATTCTGCAGCAGTTGGAGTCTTCCTTATGTTTCATTTTCTGTCTACTTCTTTCCAGACAGTATACTAGCAATGTTTTGTATTTTCTACTAGATTGCCCATATACTTGTGACACCAGGTCTTGGCACACACACTAGTAGACTTTTGATATTTTGGGTTGTATTTAAATGATTACAGTTGCATTTGTTGTTCTGTCTAAATCATGTTACATCGGTAAATATTAAAAATATGTTCAGTTAATGTAGAATATTATCTGCTTAGTGATTTACTCTATTAGAGAGATTTTTAGTGTAATCAGTGTTGGCTTGCCTAACCATGGTGTCGGGCGCCTTCACGGCCTAATACGAAATTGGGTCGTGACAAGCAAAACCAGAGAAATTGACACCAAATTCCAGTGAAACTCAAACCAATCCTTCTAATTCTCTTTTGTGTCTTAGTTTAAACCCTTTTGACCCTTTTCAGATATGGAATTTAATTTTTAACTCCAGAACAACGCTTGAGTGAATAAAGAGTGAGTGAGATGAGAGAGCGTGAAGAATGAGAGAACGAGAGTCGTGTGTTTCTCTCGTTAGAAATCGGCGGCTTCTAGAGTTTTTATTTTTGAGAGAGGGGGTGTGTTCTTGAGAGAATGGGGGAATAAGGGATGGCTAAGGTTTTTTGAAAATGGGGGGGGGGGGAGGGGAATCCGTTCTCTTGACAATGGAAGGGAGGGATCGTTTTAGTGAGGGTTGGGGAAAAGACGACGTAGTTTTGATGTTAAACTACGTCGTTTGGTGGCCTAGGAGGAAGGGTTGTTGGACCGGGTATTTAGGGAGGAATTTGGGGCGGGTTGTGGAGTATTGGGCTGGTTTGGCCTAGTTCAGAGATGTGAAGCCATAGACCCTTCTTTTCTTTATTAGATTTTGCAAAATTAAACACTTTAGACTCAAATTCTAAAAATTCATGATAAAATACTATTGACCCTTCTCATGATTTTAAAGAGCTCCTAGTTATGCGTGCAAAAAATTCCAATAAATACAAAACAAATTAAACAAAAATAGAGAAAAAAATCTTTAAAATCGTACAAAAATCTAAAATAATTAAAAATTTCATTTTTGGGGATTTCTAGGAGTAATTTAAGCTTAGGGTAAAAATGAGATGCCCACAACTGCCCATCTTTGCCCGAAAACACGAAGAGTTTTCGGGCAAAGATAAAGTGAGCGAACATGAATTATTGTTGCTCGTTTGATACTCCATGAGAAGCATTTTGAAAAAGTTTGACCGAATCTTGCTTCAGAAGTTGCCTACATATCGTTTGCTATAAAGGAATCATGTTAGTGTAGTTCTGGAAGTTTTGGTAGCTGGGACTACTAGGAAGCTGTGATTTCACTGTTGTTGCTGCTGTTACTTCTTCCTGAACTCCTTATTACACCAAAATCAAAATCAAAAGAAGCTAAACAAGCTTATCAACTATGAGTTACAAGATTGTTATCTATAAGTCTTCTGAAGCTTGATCTTGAGTCTTGGTTGGTTCTTCACATAGACCTTGATCTGGACCTTGATGCTCGCTAGCTGCGGGTGCTAGTCCATTCTTTGATGGCTTTTCTTTCCAAAACGGGAAATGCGATGCTTGTGACTTCACTCATGTCTTGAGCAGTTCACATATTTTTATTCACTTCTGCATTTTTGATTCATTATTTTTTCTTTTTTTTCTTTGTTCGGGATTGAGACTTCTTCTTTTGGTCATTTCAAACCCTATGCCTCGAGGTAAGACCTGCTCAGACACAAAAACAGATGAACAACATTTTTCTGTTGCAATTTTCACTAGAAAAATTTCTTGAGTTATTGTAACAAAAATCTAAACTACTTCTTTATTGAACCAATAAAAAGGTCAGGAATGGTATAACCGAAGAGGTTTTGGTTTTCTTTTTTGGATGGTGTTCCTTTTTTGTCAAAATGATACCTCAACTAAGGATTGGTGTATCTTATGTTGGAAAAATGCGACGAGGGATGATATACCCTATATTAACAAAGATATCCGGGAGTGGTGTACCCTGCACCTAAGATCAAATCAACTAGGGAGTGAAGACCCTATGTCTAAAATAACATCAACTAGGGAGTGGAGACCCTATGTTGGGAAAGAAGACTAAGTAATGGAGACCTTATGTCTAAAATAACTTCAACTGGGGAGTGAAGACCATATGCTGGAAAAGAGACTAGGGAGTGGAGACCATATGCTGGAAAAGAGACTAGGGAGTGGAGACCTTATGTCTAAAATAAAATCAACTAGGGAGTGGAGACCCTATGTTGAAAAAGAGACTAGGGAGTGGAGACCTTATGTCTAAAATAAAATCAACTAGGGAGTGGAGACCCTATGTTGAAAAAGAGACTAGGGAGTGGAGACCTTATGTTTAAAATAAAATCAACTAGGGAGTGGAGACCCAATGTTGGAAAAGAGACTAGGGAGTGGGGACCCTTTGTCTAAAATAAAATCAACTAGGGAGTGGAGACCTTATGGTGGAAAATAGACTAGGGAGTAGAGACCTTATGTCTTAAATAAAATTAACTAGGGATTGGAGACCCTATGTTGGAAAAGAGACTAGTGAGTGGAGAGCCTATGTCTAGAATAAAATCTATTAGGGAGTGGAGACCCTATGTTGGAAAGGAAGACTAGGGAGTGGAGACCCTATGTCTAGAATAAAATCAACTAGGGAGTGGAGACCCAATATGTAAAATATCATTAACTAGGGAGTGGAGACCCTATGTTGGAAAACGCAGCTAGGGATTGGTGTACTGTATTCTACTATGGTTTTGAACTTTCTATCCTTTCTTTCTTCTTTTTACTAAGAGAAGGAGTAAAATGCGGGAAATAATTTGGAGAATACTTCCCTTTTGGAGTTGGTGCTGCTGCAAAGCTGTTTCTAGCACCCGCGCAGTTTCGTTTTTTGGTTGCACCTGCTTCTTGCAAGATTGCTTTTGGATTGCACATGTTTCCTGTTTTACAAACAAAGAACAATTGTTAGTTTGAAACGGTGGTTGGATTTGTGGCATTGAATGTTTCAGTCACTTGATCTCGGCCGGCTTCTTGATGATAATTTTGATTGCAAATGGTTGTCTCCTAAATACCGATTGCACTTCTGACTTTGGAGAGCCTTTGGCTTTTCCAAACATTTCTGTGACGGTTGGTCGCGTGGGACTTAACCTTCTTCGACTTTATTTTGCCTTTGTAGGCCTTTCACTTTTAACTTCTTTCTTCCAATTTTAATTTCCGAGCATTGAGTGGGTGGGGGGGTCCCTGGCTTTTCAAACCTTGCCAAGCCAGTTAGCCACGCGGGACTCAACATTTTCAACTTCATTTGCCCTTAATAGGCACTTTAATTTGATTTTCTCCTTCCAAGAGTTTTTATTTCAAAGCATCGGTCGCCATGACCTATCGAGGTCGACTTGATGCCCCTGCCAAGGCTGGGTGCCTTTTTGCATATTAGCTTGTATCAAACGAGAGCCCTGTAAGTCAGTATCGCCATCCCTTCTTCGCTTTAGTTTGGGACAAAGTTAGACCAAAAATGATTCAAAGAAACACAATCAATGGAACGGAAAATGAGTTTAACCAAGAGGTGTCCCTTTCGGGGAACGGAATGAAGGACTTAATTAGGAGTTCATGCGGACTTCAATGAACATGACATACCTTTTGGACTAGATGCCTGATCTGTGTAAACCGCCCGACTTTCAAAAACTCATCACAACTTTGCCTTGGAGCCAAGAAACCTAGCCCAACACTATGTCAATGCCAATGGCTATGAGGATCCTCTTTTCGATCAATGGCGTCCTTTGCAGGATTTCACCAGCTCACATCTCTCATTTCTCTTCACATCGTCGCCTTATAGTGCTCTTTGCGAATTTTCACTAACAAGACTCTTTCATTTCAGTTTCTTTACTCTGCATCGCTTTCCGGTGCCCGTGAGGATTTTCACCAATAAGACTCTCTCATTTTATTTCTCTCATTTTGGTTGCATTAGATCCAAGTAATGGTATCCTCCAATTCTTGAACATTCTTGCCAATTGATCGGGGGGTCTTGAAAAGGATTTGTGTAAAAAGAATTTGGATTGAATTACAACTTTAGAACATTTCAAACAAAACCATCGCCGAACAGTTGTAACATCTGCCCCAGTTTCAACCTAAGGGGGAATGTGGATTTTTCTCTTGGTGTGACTGAACCCCAGAAAGAGGCTACCTACGTATCCTTTCAGAATCAAGTCAAACGTAGTTCAATGAACTTTGTTTTTGATTTTCTTTCATTTTGTTTTGTTTTCCTTTTCTTTTCCCTTTTTTTTACATTTTTCATTTCATTTTCTTTTTGTCTTTTTTTTTGTTTTTTTTTCAATAACACTTTTAGGTTCCAAATAGGGTAACCAAAGAAAAGTAACCGGCTCAAAGGGTTTGCAAAGGGTTAATAATGTTTGGGTAGCGAGAATGAAAACATTCGTCATCTCAATTGGAGAACATTAATGTTATATAGAGGATCAAACATATTACCTTTTGACTGCACCTGCAATGACAGTTGTTTCAGGGACATTTTCTTCGTTGTTTATGAGGTATAACACCTTCTTTTGGCAGTACCCTCGTTACGATGTATGGACCTTTCCAATATGGAGCTAATTTTCCTTTAGTTGTTCCGATTCTTTGTTTTATTTCCTTAAACTTATGTTTATTTCATTATGATTCTTTATTCATTATTTCGCGGTCTGACATTATTTTAGATATGGGCATGAAGTCCGCAAGCATGTCATGTCATTAAAATCTGCATTAATAGAACTGAAAAAAGAATACGAGAAGTGACAAAGTCAAGAAAAGAGACATGGACGATGAAATATTGATTTCATTTATTTGAATTCTAAAGATAGAAGGGTTTACATCGGAAAGTAAGACAATAAAAGTAAAACGTCGGGATTACTCCCTAGAATAATCCGGACGCAAAAAGAGTAGCAAGACCGGCTACCGAGACTCCTGTCTGATAAGGAACTTTCAAGTTTGGTGACCAATTTTTGAATTTTCTTCTGTCTCGGCAATGGCTGCAATGGCCTTCAATGCCGGATAAAATCCCCTATCATCACATATCATTCCAACTACTGTGTCATAGGTGTGAGTAGGCAGAGGATTGTTCGTCATATTAGGGGCATCTTAATCCCTAAGAACTATTGCCTTGACCTTGATGAGGTCTTCCACTCTCTTATAAGAGTCCAACAGTATTCAGTATCATGTCCTACTGCTCCAGAGTGGTATTCACATCTAGCATCAGCTCCGTGCGAGGGAGACTCAAGGTTCAGCCGGTTCGGGGCCACTGGCTGCAGCAGACCTAACCTGATTAGCTTTTGAAACAAACTTGAATACGATTCACCAATAGGGATGAACTGATTCCTTCTGAGGGTCTCTCTTGGGCGAGGATTGTATTGGGGATCATATGGAGCTTGGTAGGAACGGGCATTTCTGGGAGGTGGAGCTCGGTGTTGTATATAATGTTGTGGCTACGTGTAATGTTTCGTGTACATCACCGCATAGTGAGGCAGTGCCACAGTGTATGCAGTATCATGATGAGGGTAATAATGTTGCGAGGTTCTTGGCAGCACATATGATTGGTTGAATGACATGCAGGTCCCCTTCGAGCTCGAAGCCATCATGGCTCCCTCTTCTTTCTCATTTATGTTCATCAA
>ML253686.1:66040-80356 GCA_005239495.1 Nicotiana undulata | reverse complement strand
CCCCCCCCCCCGAACCATTCATAACGGGATGTGATATGGCCTTAAAGGAAGCATGACTCAAAATTCGATCCGTTTTAAACCATTTTTGACCATCTCTCAAATTTTGATAGCCTCGGTGAACGACTTAACCATAGCGGACATCATGTTTTGGAAGTAGTCCGCCTCTTGGGCCTGTAGGAAGACCGTAACTATTTCTGCTTCGTCCATTGGAGGTTTTACCCTGACAGCTTTCTCACGCCATTTGATAGCATATTCACGGAAACTTTCTGCGATTTTCTTTCTCAAATTCGACAAAAAGTTTATGTCGGGAGCGATGTCCACATTATACTGGAACTGGCAGACAAAATCTTGGGCCAAATCGTCCCACACGTGACAATGGATGATTTCTTGATCCATGTACCACTCGGAAGCGATTCATGTCAGACTTTCTCCGAAATAGGTCATCAGAAGTTGTTCTTTTCCACCAACCCCTCTCATATGATTGCAATATCTCTTTAAATGGGCGGGTCTTTGTACCCGTCATACTTTTCAAACTTTGGCATTTTGACCAGCGGGTAGATGGACATTTGGAAACATGCACAGATCCGAATAGGAGACACTTTTCTGTTCACTCAGGCCTTGGATGTTTTCCAAGCTCTGCTCCAAGCTTTTCATCTTCCAGGCCATTTCTTCCAGCTACGCATATTTAACTGTTCTTTCTTGTTCAATCGGAAACTCATACTGGGGCTGTTAGGCATACGAGTCCGGAGTGACATGAGTCATATCATGTTGAAATTGTGGACCTTGGAATGTGAATGTTTGGGATTCAAAACATGGCCTCGGCACAGTTGGTTGTGCCATGGTGAAGACTGGTGGTGCGGAAAACAACGTTAAAGGTGCCCTGGAAAACGGTGCTTGGGGTCGAACCACAGAAGGCATGCCGGTAAAGTTGGATGATATTGTAGGGTACCCACACGGGATAAATGGGTTGGTCATAGGGATGCTGGTGGTTCCACTCGTCCTTGGGATCAACTCGGGGAATCCAGGAATTGCACTTGGTGGTTCCCTACCATTAGACCAAGCGTCCCACATTTCCATCATGCGGAGACTCATCATCTTATTTTCTTCGACAGTTGCCGATTCAGGTTGTGAAATAGCCGGTTCAGGGATATCCTCAGGATTAATAATGCGGAGATTACTTTCTGAGGCCATTGGAACCATTCCTTTGGATCTTGTAAAATAAGGGTGAGAAGCCAGATTACCGACAAAATCAACCACCTGAACAGAGCATGGCTTATTTGCACAGACAACAACCTTGTTAGTTTTGAGGCATTTAACGGATAGGAAATCACATGTTGGGATGCAATGCACCTAAACAGTTAAACACTTCTACCATGTGTTTGAACCGTTGTGTGTTTCATCCCGGCTTTAACTAACCCTTTTTCACTTTGTACCTATTTTCTTTTCATTTCACGCTCTCTTTTTGGATTTTTCACTCTTGTTTTTGTTTTGGGTTGTTTTTTGCTCTTTGTTTTTCTTTGTTATTTTTGTAACGCTTTTCTTTATTTCTACCTCTTTTTTATCATTTTGTTTTCTTTTTTCACTCAGTTTATTTAATGGCTATGATCGAATAAGATGGGGATTGCCTACGTATCATGAAACCGCATGAATCAGAACATTACGTAGTTCAGGAATACCGGAAACAAAGTACATAAGCTAGCTCATTTTTGTTATATTTTTTATTTTAAAAATATTTTTTTTCTGATTGATCTTTGGGAATTTTCGAAAAGAAGACTTCTTAATGAAGAAATAATGTATTCTTGGATTCGATTTGTTCTTTAGGAAATTTTTGACAAAAAAAACTTCTAAAGAAAAAAGAAAATATTTTTGAATTTTGATATTTTTGCCTTTGAATTTCCAAAAGAACGACTTCTAAAGAAGAAAGAAAATATTTTAAATTTTGATTTGAATTTTTTTCGAATGAAAGACTTCGGAAAAGAAGAAAAATATTTTTGGATTTAATAATAATAATAATAATTTTTTTGGATTTTCTAAGGAAAGAATTCTAAGAAGGAACTAAATAAAGGGAAATTTTTTTTGAATTTTTTGAAAATTGGGACTGGAACCGATGAGGTCTGCGCACATAGCTCACATACAGTGAGAATCAAACCCGCGTAGTTCGGTCAGCTTTGATACATGAAAAAAAACATGATTTTTTGAAAACATTGGCTTACTTTGAAATTACTTTTCGTTTTCTCTCTTTTATTTCAAAAACTTCAGCAGAGTTTCAGGATTTCTCAAATACCTAGATTGTTCAGGAACCGTGCAAATTTCTCTCTCCTGCCTCACTCTTGGTTTTTTCCCCCTATTCTAGAAGACGATCAACATGCAAGCCGAAACAAACATATGCATAAGTAGCACGTAAAACGCATCAGGGTGTTCTTTTATATTGGGTACACCTGTCCTAGACGGACCCAACCCCTGTGTTGAGTCCCCAAAGCCAAATGTATGTGATGCAAATAAACATTCCTACTAGGGAACCGACATGAGGCTATGTTATTCTAGGTTAAAATCCTGGGGTGTGTTATTCTAGACATGGTTTACCCGAGCGGACAACTCGAGCCGGAGGGGGGGGGGGGGTAGCGTACCGAAAATAAAAAAGCTTCACCGGCTTTGCGACTTGTTCGATCCTCGTTCTAAAATTATGGGTATGACTCTAACAGGAAAAAAGTCACGCGAAGCGCATGCTTCCTAGAAGATTTAGAAGAGCTAGAGAGAAGAAGGGTGTCGTAACAATTTTATATACAACTCATACTATATCAAAGCGGTAAAGAGCAACAATTAGCAAATTAGGCCCAAACAAGTAATCTCAGACAATCACGAAAGTCAAGTATAACAGTTATTCCAAGCTCAAATTATGAACCCTGAACCAGAGATTCTGGGTTCTGATTCCCCAACAGAGTCGCAGAGCTTTCACACCTCCTTTTTCTGAAGATAAAAGAGTTTTTCCAATTAAAGTGACATTATTCGAAATGAGATTATTTAATTAATTTAGAGTCGCATTTGGGATAATTATTATGTTGTCCCAAGTCACCGGTTCGTTTTAAAATCCCAAATCGAGGAAAATTGACTCTATATAATGGTCTCGAACATAGAAAACCATGTAAGAAATTCTGTTAACTCGGAAGAAGGTGTGGGGCACTTCCGAGTTCCGTGGTTTTAGCATGCTCGCTTAACAATTAATACTTTGCCTAGTTATCTGATTTAATACATGTTTTAAGACTTATGCGTGTTTTACCTTTTACCGCTTTCAACTAAATATTTAACCGATTTTTAATATCTATGGAGTTATTTATTGAACAAGTTACGATGTCGTACACTTGTCGTTTTGGTACACATTGCAAACCGCGCCACGTGAAGCGCACCCGCGATGTACAACATGTTTATTATTATTATTTGAAGTTATGGTCAAGTCGCGTGAAACTCACACTCGAATTGGAGTTTATGTGGCCAAATGAAAGGTTGCCACTTCATTTTATGAGAGGCCCACATGTGTTGCCGTTAGTCATAAGGATAGTTTTGATAATAGAATTAACGTCCCATATATTTTCTGACGAATAGATGGACGAGGGGTTTATATAATCCATTTATCAGACGATAGGGATATTTTAGGCCTTGTCTTTTTAAATAATTTTAAATTCTCTTTTACTATAAAACCTTATAATTAGGCTTATAAATCAGTATTCCATTCGAAGTAAAATTTTATTTATTGAAAATTACATATTGCAAATCTTGTTGCTTCTTTTTTAGATGCACTTACTTTATTTTTCTAATTTTTAAGCAACGGTTTATGTATAAGTTGCTAAACTATGTTATAGGGAATCTTACGAGAATGTGCCAAAAAAGGCATTATTTACTAACAATTAGTTATTTTAGTTATGCTATAAAAAATAGCTAAAAGAAATGCCAATGATATATAACATTAAAAAAACATAGGCAAAAAGGTTTTTCCAAAAAAAAAGTAGATATTGTTGTGATTTGTTAAAAACACAAAAATGCGGCACTATGCAAAATTTGACGAAGTATGAAGGCGAGTTAGACTAATTTTGTCGCGATCCAAAATCCATAAGGGACGTGATGGCGCCGAACACTACGGTCAGACAAGCCAATACTTAAAAATTAATGAAATCTTTATTATAATATTTTGAAATCACTCCTTTTTATTTTCTTAAATAATAATTTTCGAACTTCCAATAAGTAAACAGTAACGTCTTTAGCAAATTTAAATAGTGAATAAATCTCATAACAAATCCCAGAACCCGGTGTCACAAGTGTATGAGCAAATTTCTAAGAATTTTACAGATACTACAATGTTTGTCCGAAATACAATTGGACAAGGAATTTAAAAATAAAGTACAATACATTTGAGGGAGATTGTGTCGGCTGCGGATCGTCTCTGGATGGTGGAGCTCGTCTAAGTCTCCAAGTCAGCCACATCGCTGCGTCAAGCAGGGCCACCATCTATGAATGTACTTGTGCAATAAAAATGCACAGCAAATGTAGCATGAGTACGAAAACAACGTGTACTCAGTAAGTATCCCGCCTAACCTCGAAGAGGTAGTGACGAGAGGTCAACTTTGACACTTGCTAGAGGTCAATTAATATCAGTTATAGTACGAAATTAATAAATATGAACAGAGTAAATATATATAACAAACGAGAATAAGTCACACGGACCTAGAGTTGGGAATAAATCACTTACCTAGAGTCTAATCCATGTGTAACTCAAGTTGGGATTTATTCCCAAAATTTTCAATGTCTAATCCATGTGTACCTCAAATATTTAACTCAAAAGTGGGAATAAATCACTTACCTAGAGTTGCTTGATGAAAAATCCCCTCTTGAAGCTCCCCAAAATCGCCCACACCAAATGAAAGAATGAAAGAAATGACCAAAATATCGTTTTTTAAACAATCTACCCAGGCCCATTTCCGCACCTACGGTCCACATCTCGCACCTGCGCTCCCGCAGGTGCGCCCATGAGCCCGCACCTGCGGCTTCCTTCTCCTCCAGCCGGATCCGCACATGCGCCCTATAGTCCGCATCTGTGCCTTCGCAGATGCGGAAATTGCATCGCACCTGCGCTCCCAGCCAAGCCAGCAAAATCTCGCACCTGCGGCGCCAAAGCCGCACCTGCGGCCAAAGCCTTACAGGTGCGGTCGCACCACACACCAACAACTCCAGCTCCAGCTCATCTTCAACTTCAAATTTGATCCGTTAACCACCCAGAATCCACCCGAGGCCCCCGGGACCCCGTCCAATTACACCAACCTGTTCCAAAACATAATGCGAACTTGCTCGAGGCCTCAAATCATATCAAATAACATGGAAACAACGAATCGCACTCCAATTCAATCTTTATGAACTTAGAAATTTCAAACTTCTACGCCCGATGCCGAAATCTATCAAATCACGTCTGATTGACCCCATATTTTGCACAAAAGTCACATTCAACATTACAGACCTGGTCCAACTTTCGGAATCGCATTCCGACCCCGATAACAAAATTTCCACTTCCGGTCGAATTTCTCAAATACCTTCAAATTTCTATCTTTAGCCAAATGACTTCAAAATAACCTACGGATATCCGAATTCACTTCTGATCGCTCTCCCAACTCCAGAATCACCTTACGGAGCTATTCCCAGACTCGGATCCCAAACGGGCATTGATATCACTGAAATGCACTTCAACCCAAACTTATGAAATTTCTTCTAAAATATTAACTTCCACAATATACGCGGAAATGTTCCGGGGTTATCTGAAACCCGATCCGAATATACATCCAAGTCCGAAATCATCATACAAACCTGCTGGAACCTTCAAATCCTGATTCTGAGGTCGTTTACTCAAAATTCCAATCTTATTCAATTCTTCCAACTTAAGGCTTCTGAAACGAGAATCTTCTTTCTAAATTAACTCCGAACTTCCCGAAATTCAGTTTCGACCACGCCTACAAGTCATAACACCTGAAAGTAACGATGCTAACCAGGTGGACCAGGCCGGGTTGGAAATTTTTTGAACCGTACGGGAAGAAAAACGGGCCGGTTCCAGTTGTGACTTAACAGGTTTAATGGGTTCGGTTTAATCCGGGTAAAAACTAAACTGTATGGGTTATTGGTTTACCGGGCCGGGTAACGGTACAATTTTTTTTTTTTTTTTTTTTGTATTTGTTATAACTATCGTAAAAATATAAACAAAAAAACAAACTTATAAAAATAGTGTTTGAATAAAGAATGCAAAGACTTTAAAATTCTTATATTTGAATATACCATTAAGAATTTATTTATAATTTGCAAGTTCAATACTTCAAACTTGTAAATTAAAGTTTACATTTAATACTTCAAATTAAAGTTCAAACTTGCACTATACCGTTATACGTCTAATAATATTAAGATAACACAAATTGTCTCAAATTAATTAATCAAACGAATTTTTGGTGGACGCTCAAGACAAATCTTCATATGCCTCCTTAAAGAGCCTGTGCCCATCCACTTTGGACGAAGATTTATGATTATACCACAATTCCTGCACTTTACTTTGTAAACTTCTTCATTTTCTTCTACCACCTCAAAGTGTTCCCAAACATATGAGCGCGCTCTAGAATCACGGGGCATGATTTAACTTGAATGAGAGAAATTGAGATTGAGAAATCAGATATGAGTGAAGAAATGAAGAAGAGGTGGGGTGTATTTATAGTTTTACAAAAGGTTAAATTTTTAAATTAAAAAAGTATTAATTTTTTTTAAAGAAGGCCCAAAAAGGGCCATTTGTGCAAATCAGCCGTTAGGCAACGGTTCCTTGCCAAGGTGACCGTTGCCAACAGATAAGTGGGCCCCAATTATTAAGAAAAGATTTTTTTTTTTACTGTTGTAACCAGTTCGGTCCGAGCTGGTTAACCCGGTAAGTGTACTGTTCACTTTGATCGGGTTTGACCGGTCCGGTTAACCGATATCCAAACCACGAAGGACCAACCCCCTCTACCCCGCCTACCCAGACCCCTCAATACGGGGCTGGTCCGGTTTCGGTTTTAACCGGTCTGGGCCAGTTCGGTTCCGGGTCAAACCGACCCGTTTGACAGGTTTACCTGAAATGAAGTTGGCCATGGCATCAAACCGCCAAACGACGCGCTAGAGCTCAAAACGACCGGTCGGGTCATTACATTCTCTCCCACTTAAAACATATGTTCGTCCTCGAACGTGCTAAGGACTGCTCTGGAGTTATCTGAAATTACTATTTAACACCTCGTGCACTTGCCTGTGCTACCGCAATCCAGTTGAGCACATTAGCTTGATCAAAACTGAAGATATCCTCCTTCATCCATAAATAAGCTCAGAACCCAGTTCCAACACCTGAAATTCTCTGCCACGCATGTTTCCAAAATGTGAACACCGTATCAACTACCGCACGAGGTATCAGAACACGACTGCGTACCTTTGCTGAATTAGCACCATGCACCGCATAGTTCACCATCTAACCACAATGACATTCCCCGAACCTTAATAGCCAAAATTTCACAAATCTGATGCTCCCAATGCACCTTATGATATATATACATCCCGCTGTAATGCTAACGATACCACCACACAGAGGAGATGTCTAGAAATTTCTAACCAACTGCAGAGTTAACCAAACATTGAATCTCTCATCTTTGACTAAAATCATCACCTCATTACTAACCAAATACTGGTATTTGTCCTTTAATGCACTTCAGAATCGCACTGATCCCTGATACCATAATCTCGTCTCACCCAGTATGAACTGCTCAGGCAATAAATCACCCCAGACCTGACCAACAGTCTCACATGATGCCACAATGCGCCAATAGGCCTCAACTCGTACATGATACATAAAGAAATGACTCAGGAAGGGACTACTCGACTCACGCAACTAATATGAACCTTCCTCACAAAATAGGAAGCAAAACACAAGAAAAATAAATATAGGTACCTTACTCAACATCACATTGTTGCGGCGTGCAACCCGATCCAAATAACATTCTCGTGGCGGCGTGCCACCCGATACCATCATAAAATTCACATAAGGAAATATACATGGAGCTAAATTGCTCACTATTACAAATTACTGAATATCGTTCACAAGCACGCTAAGTGCATAATACCATCCTGGGGAGACTGACAGAGCCATATGCTACAAAACTTAAGCACAACTGAGGTGCGATATATATATACTCTGAATCCCAAGGGCTCTCCTACTCACCTAACATCATAACTGCGCGGAAACTCAACACATGGAAAAATTATCAAATCGTTTCACAACTCACACGGCACAACATAACATTACATGAATTGGACGAAGACGGAACGACATCTGATATTCCAACACCCTTCTTTGAGAAGCGCCATACTGAAATGAACATACCTGACTCACATGGAGCCCACAACCATATTTGAATCCATTCACAACCCTTAAGCCAATTCTGCTCGCACTGAACTAGGCTAATAGCCTTACCCGGGTCCATAATTGTAACGACCCGACCGGTCGTTATGAGCTCTAGCGCGTCGTTCAGCAGTTGGAAGTCATGAGCAACTTCATTTCGTGTATTATGACTTGTGTGTATGGTCAGAGTTGAAATTCAAGAAGTTCAGAGTTAAATTGAAAGGAAACAAATTCTCATTTTAGGAGCCTTAAGTTTAAGAAATTAAGTAAGACTGGAATTTTGAGTAAACAACCTCGGAATGTGGATCTGAAGGTTCCACCATGTTTGTATAATGATTTCGGACTTGGGCGTATGTTCGAAACAGGTTTTGGATAACCCGTGAGCATTTCGACGTGTATTGTGGAAGTTAGTATTTTAGAAGAATTTCATAAATTTGGGTGGCAAGGAATTTTAGTGTTATAGATGTCCGTTTGGGATTTTGAGTCTGGGAATAGATTCGTATGGTGATTCTGGAGTTGGGAGCGCGATCGAAAGTGAATTCGGATGTCCGTAGGTCATTTTGAAGTCATTTGGCTAAAGATAGAAATTTGAAGGTTTTTGAGAAAATCCGACCGGAAGTGGAAATTTTGATATCGGGGTCGGAATGCGATTCCGAAAGATGAGCAGGTCCGTAATGTCGAATGTGACTTGTGTGCAAAATTTGGGGTCAATCGGACTTGATTTGATAGGTTTCGGCATCGGATGTGAAAGTTAGAAATTTCAAAGTTCATAAAGTTGAATTCTTGCGCGATTCGTGTTTTCGGCATTGTTTGATGTGATTTAAGGCCTCGACTAAGTCCGTGATATGTTTCCAGACTTGTTGGTACGTTCGGACGAGGTCTCGAGGGGCTCGGGTGAGTTTCGGGATGGTTTCGGACCATTTCTAGGCCATTTATAACTGCTATTTTTTGGGTACAACAGTGTTCTACGCGATCGCAGGGAATTGGTCGCGATCGCAGTGAGTAAAATGTGAGAAACGGTCAGTGAATCACGATCGCGGGGAATTGGTCGCGATAGCGGTGAGTAAAATGTGAGAAACGGGCCAGTGAATCGCGATCGCGTAGCGTAAATGTTCTGCTGCACTGACTTGACTTCGGAGGCTCATATCTCACAATATATAAGGAATTGTGAGATGATACAAAAATGAGCGTTGTATTCCTTTGTGTCTATTTTCTAGAAAAGTAAACCATTCATGATTTGGATTTGTGTACAAAGAGATATGGCTGTTACACTACAGGGTGTCCGGGAAGATGAAGAAGAAAGTTGTGTTGCACATGGGCTGACTTTGCCAGATTATATATAGAAATCTATAAGGAATTGGGAGATCACCAACACATGGAAGTTGTATATCGTTGAGTCTAGTTTTCAGAACATTTAACCATTTGTCATTTGGAGCTGTGTGCAAAACAGTTATGACTATTCTACTGGAGGCTGTCCGGGCAAGCTGGGCAATTGTTCTCCGCGATCGCGAAGAGAATGTTTTGGGCTGGAAAATTGTTCTCCGCGATCCCGATGAGTAAATACCTGGGCAGAATGATATTGTAGCGGGTTTAGCTCATTTTTCTTCATTTCTTCACTTGGTTGGGGCGATTTTGGAGGATTTCAAAGGATGACTTTCATCAAGCATCAAGAGGTAAGTGGTTCCTTCTCATTTCCAAGTTAATTCAAGGTTTATACATGAGATTAAACATGAAAAATTGTGGAAAAAATTAGGATTTTGGAAGAAACCTAGAATTTGGGTAAATGTGATTTTTGCCACGAATTGAGCATAAAATTTGGAGTAAATTGTGTAATTGAATTAGTAAAGCTTCAGGTAGAGATTTTCTTCAAGAAATTTCGAAGTACGGGCATGTGGGCTCGAGGGAATTTTGGTCATTTCATTGAGACGGGCTGAGGAACTCTGTAATTTGAATTTGTTATGATCAATTGAGTATACTTTCATTGAATTATCGTTATTTGGATAGTTTGGGGGCGTTGCGCACCCATTGGAGTCGTCATAGACGCTTGGAAGTCGGGTATGGATCTTCGGAGCGAGGTGAGTCTCCCTTCTAACATTGTAAGAGGGAATTGTCCCCATAGGTGTTCTATGTGCTGTGTGTAATTGTTTGTGGGGGCTACGTACGCACCAAGTGACGAGAGTCCGTGCTTAGCGGCTATTATTGCTATGACCGGGTAGTTAGGCCCCACATCATGCTCTGTTTCTACTCGTAATGAACTATATGTTATGAGCCCTAATTATATGTGTAGTTTTTGTTCCTCTGACATTTATGGAATTTGAATAATAGAAAAGAAATTATTTTACAGAAAGCAATATATAAAAAAAGAATTGTGCCATGTCGAGAGATTTTTGGGCCACAACATGCCTTATACTCTTTCTTGCAAATGACATATATGCTATGAACTCATGATTTTGCGTGATATTGCTTTTCTCTGAGATTTTATGGAAATTGTTGAATTGAAAGGAATTGGTTATGGGAAGTAAGTTTTATATGTTATTGTGTGTGCATGTGACGCCTCGCAATTTACATTCTGCGAGTGATGTGTGATTTCCCCCACTCTCATGGGGAGCGGTCCATACACCACAGCGGATTGAAAGGTGCACTTTTGGGATGGGCCGATCGATCCTTGGCAGTGCACAGAGATGATATAATTGAGAATGCACTTTTGGTATAGGTCGGTCGATCCCCGACAGTGCATGGACGAAGTTGTACTATGTTATGATATGGTTACATTGAAAGACGCACTTATGATTCGGGCCGTTCGATCCTCGGCAGTGCGCAGACATGACTATGGTAAGCATGCACTTTTGGGACGGGCCGGTCGATCCCCGACAGTGCATAGCTATTTTTTCCTTATGACTCTGGCCGGTTGTCTTATTCCTGTGTGCGCATGATTATTTGGCATTATTTCATGGTTATTGACTTGTATTGGATATTTGGGGGAAAAAAGTGGCCATTGTTATCGTTCCAGTATTTACTTGGATTTTTGTGCTTTATACATAATTGCTACTCACTGTCTTATATGTCTTCCATTTTTATTCGTTTTATCATTGTTATATCATACTGTTGGACCTTAGTGAGTGTCAAGTAAACCTCTCGTCACTACTTCTTCGAGATTAGACGGGATACTCACTGGGTACATATATGTATATGTACTCATGCTACACTTTCTGTGCATTGTGTTGCACAGGTACCTTTATAGTACGGTGATCGATTTGGGGACTTATACGGGCTGCATTCATCTAGAGGCGTTTGACAACTGCCAGAGTCTTCCTTCTGTGTACTTATATTTTATATTTATTGCCTTTGTCCAATTTATTTTTCGGACAAATGTTGTATAATTGTATAAATTCTTAGAAATTGCTCATGGACTTGTGTCACCGGGTTCTGAGGATGTCTTGGTATTTCTTTTTCTGTATTAAGTTGGTTTCTTGCCGTATTTAAATTACAAAATTTATTTATTTAATAATGAAAATGCAAGAAGAGGCTTCGATTCTAAAATGTTAAACATGAAAGTGTTCCAACTGATTAAGGGGTCGGCTTGCTTGACAGTGGTGTCCGACGCCATCACAACCCATAGGTTTTGGGTCGTGACAACATGGTATCAGAGCTCTAGGTTCCCCTAGGTTTCACGAGTTATGAGCAAGTCCAATAGAGTGTTGCGGATCGGTACAGAGATGTCTGTACTTATCTTTGAGAGGATACAGGGATGTTAGGAGTACTTACCTTCTTGATTCCTCATCGTGCGATTTGATTCCCTTAAGGCTTATGCCTATATTTCCTTCCTACTCAATCCTTCGCGTCAGAAGCGCTTGTTATGAATCGGGAATTTGAGAAGTTGTGATGATGTCACAGATATGGTGCGTGAAGCCTTCCGTGCGTAGTCGTTTGGGGCTGTTGTTGTTGCCCTGCAAGAAGAATATTATGTTGCTTCAGTTCAGTGGCTGTGTTTCTGAGAACTTTTGAGGTTGTGCTCAGATTGTTATGGTGTTTTCGATTAGTTATCGCGCGATGTCGATACGATGGTAGAATGCTTGCCCATATGTTGGGGGTGATGAATGGCTTGAAGGGAGGTCTTCTTAGGGCGTGGTTTCGAGATTTCAGTGTTTTAGTTCCGGCAAAGGAAAGACATTGGGGCTATGAATGGTCAGGTGGGGGTTGATAAAGTAATGAGACTTGGTGCTATCAAGCGATGTGGAGTTTTCATCAGTGATGTGGTATCAGTGTTTATGATTGAATGGGATGTGTTAAGTTCGTCGGTGTTATGGTTCTTCAGTTGCATTGGGTTAAAATGTTGTGAAGCAGTATTGAAGGAACGGATGTCGGAGATCGTGGTGTGTGGTGGTTCAGAACATAATAGTTACTTCTAGGAAGACAGCTCAAGGAAGATGATCTTTGAAGAGTCTGAAGTTGTGGTGATCTGCGGGTTTAAGAGCTGCGAGAAATGATATTGCATCGAGGTCGCAGCGAGAAGCGTGTGAGGAAGGAAGTCACGAGAGACGTGTTAGATGGCAGCTAAACTTCTGAAAGGCCAGGTGGAAGGAACAGAAGTCGGTCGTTGCTTAAAGGGAAGAGTTTAACAAGTGGAAGAGTGGAAGCGTAGCATGAGGTTAGTGGTAGGATGGATGCCTATCTTAAGGGGGAGTTGGAGTGATTTGAGAGCTGTAGTGGATCGGAAGATGTGGTGGAGCAGTTAGTAGATGTCCAGGAGGAGCGGGCAGGCATGCAAGGTTGGTGAATGAGAATAGGCTTAGGGTGGGGTATTGATGTCGTAGAGGGCGTGTAACGCAGTATTGTTGGACGGTGTCAGTTGGTGATTTATGCAGGTGGGTTATTTCTAGGTATAGGTTAACTGGTATTCCTAGGAATAGGTTAGTGGGTATTTCTAGGTATAGGTTAGCAGGTATTCCTAGGAATAGGTTAGTGGGTATTTCTAGGTATAGGTTAGCGGGTATTTCTGGGTATAGGTTAGCGGTGGTATGGTTAGTTAGTTCTCTATAAGTAATCATAACGGCGA
Organism: Nicotiana undulata; assembly: GCA_005239495.1. Lineage (NCBI taxonomy): Eukaryota > Viridiplantae > Streptophyta > Magnoliopsida > Solanales > Solanaceae > Nicotiana > Nicotiana undulata. The sequence continues at coordinate 66,863 of ML253686.1, read as the reverse complement.
TTTGATAGGAGGCAGAATGTGCGAATGATGCTAGGGATTTTTGGGTACTTGGGGAATGCTAATAGGAAAAATTCGGAAGGGTTGGCGGATTGGTTGAGCACGATCGGGCTAGCAAGGGAGGAAGGATTCCAGCATGGGTCTAGAGTGAGGTAAGGAGTAGCTTCGGGCTAAGTGGGGGAGTCCCACCTCCTGCAGTTGGGTTGTAGGATCGTGTTCTCATAGGGTTGCAGATTCGTCGGCATATCGGCAAGTTGTAAGGGCAGTGACTCAGTCACGTATTCCATTGAAAGGATGTTCAGGTGCTAGAAGAGCCTTGGAGTTGATTGTATTCGGGGCCAGTCAGAGTGGGTGACTCGCATCAGTGATCCTAGTAAATTCGGAGGATTAAGGATGCGGTGTTTAAAGGTTTCAAGCAGTAATATGATTAAGAATCGGGCTTTGGAAGCGTAATTCCTGAGAGAAGGGAAAGATGATTGAAGCGTTCTATGTTACTTTCAGCATGCAGGATAGTATGGAAGGAGTAAGAGAATAGACTCTGGATTGTGGAGATGGTCATTGGAGGGGGATGAGACGGGTTGCGAGATTTAGGCAGCACGGTCTCGTGAATCTGGGTCACTCGGGAAGGATTGTGGGATGAGTTGCTATGAGTTGAAGGAAGTTACTATTACCTTTGAGGCAACTAAAGATGATTAAAAGAAGATAGATTGGTTAGCCATGGTTGAAATGGCACAAGTACGGCAGTGATCAGTTCCTTCGGCATGATTGAGTACGTGTACGGTCTGTGCAGATATGTGTGGGGCCTGTCGGCCGTCGTAATAGATTT
>ML253686.1:0-65636 GCA_005239495.1 Nicotiana undulata | reverse complement strand
TATGATGGAACTTCCTATGCTATTCCATATTGGCATGTTATGTGCAATAAGCGGTATGTAACTGGAAGTAAGAATCGATATTGTGGTTCGGTGTTAACAAGGATGTCATGAGCTCAAGGTAGCAAGAACAAGGAATTTGAATGTCTAGAATAAGATGATGTTGTCTTCAGTGTCACCTGAGATCGGTGTTTGGTGAAAGAGACTTGGTATCCTGATTACGGGTCCTTGAATTGTTTTACAACCTTAGGATGGTCGATGGTATGGATGTGCATACTTGTTGCCTTGTGTGGAAAGTCGTGGGAATGTGACCACGGGAAGATTGTGTAAGCGTGACTTGTAGTCACCTGATTGATTGCAGATTTAGACTAAGTATAAGGAAGTATAATATTGCTTATTTGAGAATATATGCCTTAAGGGCGTTCGATCCAGTTAGTTGCGGATTTTGGGGTGTTTATCCCGGCTATGATGGTTGTTATTGTGTGTTATGAGAAATGAAGTGGGTTGTTATGGAACCAGGTAAGTCTACCCACCTAGTTCCGTGCGAACAGAATCGGCTTGAAATGAATGAATGGATTTAAACAAGATTATGGGCTTCAGGCGAGTCAGATTGTTCATTTCGGTGTGGCGCTCCTCAAGGATGGGGTATTAGAATATCAGGTGTATTTCCGCCTTAGTCAAATCCATGTGATTTTGTGATTTTGTCGTGCGCGTTGTGAGACGACTTGATAATTTCTTATGTGTTGAGATTTCGCGTAATGTTGAGGTTACGCGAGCAGGATGGCTCTTGAGATTCAGAATATATATCGCACCCCAGTTGTGCTTGAGTTTGTAGCCTATGACTCTATCAGTCTCCCCAAAATGGTGTTATGCACTTAGCGTGATGGTGACCGATATTCAGTATCTTGTAAATTATGAGCAATTCGGCTCTGTATATATTTCCTTATGTAAATCTTATGATGGGATCGGGTGGCACGCCGCCACGGGTATGTTATTTGGATCGGGTTGCGCGCCGCAACAGTATGATGTGGAGCAAGACTCCTATAATTATTTTCTTGTGTGTTACTTCCTATTTTCTGAGGAAAGTTCATATTTATAGCGTGAGTCGAGTAGTCCCTTGCTGATGTTATTGACCTTATGTGTCGTGTTCGAATTATGGCCTATGGGCGCGTGGCGGAATCATGTGTGAAGCTTCTGGCCGTGTTTGGGGTGATCGGTTATCTGAGCGGTTCATACTGGGTGAGACGATATTTGTAAATGTGGAATCGGCGTGATAAGATTATGCAAGTATATTACTAGGCAATTGCCATTATTGGTTTGCAATGAGATGATGATATAAACTTAGAGAAAAGATTTCAACGTGTGGTTAACTCTGCAGATTTTTATGAATTTTCTACACATCTCTTCCGTGGTAGTGGTATCGTCAACATTACAGCAGGATGTTTGTATATACCTTATAAAGTGCATTGAGAGCATCATATTCGTAGAATCTTGGCTATTAAGGTTCAGGGAGCGTCATTTGGGTTAGAAGATGGACTATGCAGTGTATGGTGTCAATTCAGCTAAGGTACACAATTGTGTCCTGGTACCTTGTGTGGTAGTTAATGCGATGTTCATATATTAGGAACAGGCCTGGCAGAGAATTCTCAATGTTAGAATTGAGTTCGGGATTTGCGGTATGAATAAAAGAGGTTATCCTCAGATTTTTATCAAGCTCATATGGTCAACTGGGTTGTGGCAACACGGGCAAGTGCACGAGGTGTTGGGTAGTAATTTCAGGTGTCTCAAGAGAAGTTCTTGGCACATTCGAGGAAGAACGTCTTTTTAAGTGGGGGAGAATGTAACGACCCGACCGGTCGTTATGAGCTCTAGCGCGTCGTTCAGCAGGTTGAAGTCATGAACAACTTCATTTCGGGTATTATGACTCGTGTGTATGGTCAAAGTTGAAATTCAAGAAGTTCGGAGTTAAATTAAAAGGAAAAAAATTCTCATTTCAGGAGCCTTAAGTTTAAGAAATTAAGACAGACTGGAATTTTGAGTAAACGACCTCATATTGTGGATCTGAAGGTTCTAACAGGTTCGTATGATGATTTTGTACTTGGGCGTATGTCCGGAACGGGTTTTGGATAACCCGTGAGCGTTTCAACATGTATTGTGGAAGTTAGTATTTTAGAAGAATTTCATAAATTTGGGTTGCAAGGCATTTTAGTGTTATAGATGTCCGTTTGGGATTCCGAGTATGGGAATAGCTTCGTATGGTGATTCTGGAGTTGAGAGCGCAATCGAAAGTGAATTCGGATGTCCGTAGGTCATTTTGAAGTCATTTGGCTAAAGATAGAAATTTGAAGGTTTTTGAGAAAATTCGACCGGAAGTGGAAATTTTGATATCGGGGTCGGAATGCGATTCCGAAAGTTGGAGCAGGTCCGTAATGTCGAATGTGACTTGTGTGCAAAATTTGGGGTCAATCGGACGTGATTTGATAAGTTTCGGCATCGAATGTGAAAGTTAGAAATTTCAAAGTTCATAAAGTTGAATTGTTGCGCGATTCGAGCTTTCGGCGTTGTTTGATGTGATTTGAGGCCTTGACTAAGTCCGTGATATGTTTCCATACTTGTTGGTACGTTCGGACGAGGTCCTGAGGGGCTCGGATGAGTTTCGGGATTGTTTCGGACCATTTCTAGGCCATTTATAACTGCTGGTTTTTGGCTACAGCAGTGTTCTACGCGATCGCGGGGAATTGGTCGCGATCGCGGTGAGTAAAATGTGAGAAACGGGCCAGTGAATCGCGAACGTGGAAAGCCTTTCGCGTAGCGTAAATGTTTTGCTGCACTTACTCGACTTCGGAGGCTCATATCTCACAATCTATAAGGAATTGTAAGATACTATAAAAATGAAAGTTGTAGCCCTTTGTGTCTAGTGTCTAGCAAAGTAAACTATTCATGGTTTGGATTTGTGTACAAAGATATATGGCTGTTACACTACAGGGTGTCCGGGAAGATGAAGAAGAAAGTTGTGTTGCACATTAGCTGAATTTGCCAGATTATATCTAGAAATATATAAGTAATTGGGAGATGACCAACACACGGAAGTTGTAGATCTTTGAGTCTAGTTTTCAGAACATTTAACCATTTGTCATTTGGAGTTGTGTGCAAAATGTTATGACTATTCTACTGGAGGCTGTCCGGGCAGGCTGGGCAATTGTTCTCAGCGATCGCGAAGAGCAAATTTTGGGTTGGAAATTTTTTCTCCGCGATCGCGATGAGTAAATACCTGGGCAGAATGATATTTTAGCGGGTTTAGCTCATTTTTCTTCATTTCTTCACTTGGTTGGGGCGATTTTGGAAGATTTCAAAGGATGATTTTCATCAAGCATCAAGAGGTAAGTGGTTCCTTCTCATTTCCAAATTAATTCAAGGTTTATACATGAGATTAAACATGAAGAATTGTGGGAAAAATTGGGATTTTGGAAGAAACCTAGAATTTGGGTAAATGTGATTTTTGCCACGAATTGAGCATAAATTTTGGAGTAAATTGTGTAATTGAATTAGTAAAGCTTCAGGTAGAGATTTTTTTCAAGAAATTTCGAAGTCCGGGCACGTGGGCCTGAGGGAATTTTGGTCATTTCATTGAGTCGGGCTGAGGAACTCTGTAATTTGAATTTGTTATGATCAATTGAGTATACTTTCATTGAATTATCGTTATTTGGATAGTTTGGGGGCGTTGCGCATCCATTGGAGTCGTCATAGAGGCTTGGAGCCGGATATGGATCTTCGGAGCGAGGTGAGTCTCGCTTCTAACATTGTAAGAGGGAATTGTCCTCATAGGTGTTCTATGTGCTGTGTGTAATTTTTTTGGGGGGGCTACGTACGCACCAAGTGACGAGAGTCCGTGCGTAGCGGCTATTATTGCTATGTCCGGGTAGTTAGGCCCCACATTATGCTCTGTTTCTACTAGCAATGAACTATATGTTATGAGCCCTGATTATATGTGTAGTTTTTGTTCTTCTGACATTTATGGAATTTGAATAATAGAAAAGAAATTATTTTACGGAAATCATTATATAAAAAAAGAATTGTGCCATGTCGTGAGATTTTAGGGCCACATCATGCCTTATAATCTTTCTTGCAAATGACAGATATGCTATGAACTCATGATTTTAGGTGATATTGCTTTTCTCTGAGATTTTATGGAAATTGTTGAATTGAAAGGAATTGGTTATGGAAAGTAAGTTTTATATGTTATTGTGTTTGCATGTGACCGCTTCGAATTTACATTCCGCGAGCGATGTGTTGATTTCTCTCACTCTCATGGGAGCGGGCCGTACGCCACAGCGGATTGAAAGGTGCACTTTTGGGACGGGCCGATCGATCCTCGGCAGTGCACATAGATTATATAATTGAGAATGCACTTTTGGTACGGGCCGGTCGATCCCCGACAGTGCATGGACGAAGTTGTACTATGTTATGATATGGTTACATTGAAAAAGGCACTTATGGTTCGGGCCGTTCGATCCTCGGCAGTGCGCATACATGACTATTGTAAGCATTCACTTTTGGGACGGGCCGGTCGATCCCCGGCAGTGCATAGCTATTTTTTCCTTATGACTCTGGCCGGTTGTCTTATTCCTGTGTGCGCATGATTATTTGGCATTGTTTCATGGTTATTGACTTGTATTGGATATTTGGGGAAAAGAAAGTGGCCATTGTTATCGTTCCAGTATTTACTTGGATTTTTGTGCTTTATACATAATTGCTACTCACTGTCTTACATGTCTTCCGTTTTTATTCGTTTTATCATTGTTATATCATACTGTTGGACCTTAGTGAGTGTCAAGTCGACCTCTCGTCACTACTTCTTCGAGATTAGACGGATACTCACTGGGTACATATATGTATATGTACTCATGCTACACTTTCTGTGCATTGTGTTGCAAAGGTACCTTTATAGTACAATGATCGAATTGGGGACATATACGAGCTGCATTCATCCAGAGGCGTTCCACAGCTGCCGGAGTCTTCCTTCTGTGTACTTATATTTTATATTTATTGCCTTTGTCCAATTTATTTTTCGGACAAGCGTTGTATAATTGTATAAATTCTTAGAAATTGCTCATGGACTTGTGTCACTGGGTTCTGGGGATGTTTTGGTATTTCTTTTTCTGTATTAAGTTTGTTTCTTGCCGTATTTAAATTACGAAATTTATTTGTTTAATAATGAAAATGCAAGAAAAGGCTTCGATTCTAAAATGTTAAACAGGAAAGTGTTCCAACTGATTAAAGAGTCAGCTTTCCTGACAGTGGTGTCCGGCGCCATCACAACCCATAGGTTTTGGGTCGTGACAATAATAACCCACTTCTCCTCATTATATGCAAGAACAACCATCATAGCCGGGACAAACACCCCACAACCCACAACACAATGAACTGAACGCCTTCCAGGCATAAATTCTCAAATAAGCAATATTACACTTCCTTATACTCAGTCTAAATGTTCAATCCATTAAGTGTCTACGAGTAACACTCATACAATCTTCCCGTGGTCACTCTCCCACGACCTTCCACACAAGGTAACAAGTCTGCACATCTACACCACCGACCACACTAATGCTGTAAAACAAATCAAGAACCCATGACCAGGGTGCAAGTCTCTTTTTACTAGACACCGATCGCAGGTGACGCTGGAGACCACACCCTCTTACCCTAAACATTCAAATCCCTTTTTCTTGCTCATCCGAGCTCCTGACATCCTTGATAACACCGAACCGCAATCTCGATCATTACTTCTAGTCACATACTACTTACTGCACCTAACCTGCAGATGTGGAATAGCATAGGAATTCCATCATAACTCCTGAACCACTAATAGGGGGAACACTTCATCATATATAAACCTTTTACTTACCTCAACTCAAGAGAACCATAACAATACACAAGTGAATTCTCACAATCACAATACTTTTAAATCCTTAAGGGATAGCCTATATCACCTTAATCCTTCCGGGAATCCGCCTACACCTAACAAGCCATAATACTTGAATATTCCAGATAAAATCTATTACGGCGGCCGACATGCCTTGCATACACCGGCGCAAACTACATGCATAACTTAATCACACTGAAGAAACTGATCACTGCCGCACATGAGCCATTTCAACCATGGCTAATCAATCTATCTTCTTTTAATTATCCTTAATTGCCTCAGAAATAATAGTAACCCCATTCAACACATAACAAACTCAATCCTCACTCATCCCGAGTGGCCTTGATTCACGAGACCATGTTGTCTCGATCCCACAAACCGTCTCATACCCTCCTTGTGTGTATTCACACCTCCGACCGATATGCTCATCCTGATAATATTTCTACAATTCGGAGATTATTTCTCTCACTCGTCCAATACTATCTTTCACGCTGAGAAGTATCATAGAACACTCCAACCATTTTCCCTTTCTCAAAAATTATACTGTAAAAGATCGATTCTTAATCATACTGCTGCCTGAAACCCTTAAACGCTGCATTCTTAACTTTGAATTCATTAGGACCACTATTGAGAGTCACCCACTCTGACTTGGCCCCAATACAATCAACTCCAAGGCTCTTCTAGCACACATTTATCAAATCCCATATGCAATTACCATTATACTCCTTTACCTTTAGTTGTAACAACTTGACGATACGCCGATAATTCGCAACCCATGAGAAGATAATCCTGAAACCAAATTGCAAGCGGTGGGACTCTCCCACTTAGCCCGAAGCTACTCCTTGCACTACTCTGGATCCCACCAAAATTCTTTCTTCTTTGCTGACATGACCTTGATCAACCAACCCGTCAAATTCTTCTAAATTATTCTGTTGGCATTCCATGAATACTCAAATTCTCTAGCATTATTCACGTATTCAGCCTCTTACCGAGTAGCCACTAGAATTCCTCGCAGAAACTTGTCAACCACACAACCGCTAACCTTCTCACAGGAGATAACCCACCTGTGGAGATTACCAACTGACACCTTCCAACGACTTTGTACTACACAATCTCTATGACATCAATACCCCATCCTACGCTCTTCTTCATTTACCAACTTTACTAGTCTGTCCGCTCCTCATGGACACCTATTGAATGTGCGACAATATCCTCAAATTCACTGCCATATTGCATCCTTCCTCATCCCTAACAACTCCTCTATGTTGTATCCCACCTTCCGCTGAAATAACCAACATTTCAATTTAGCCTCGCGGACCCAATCACCGTCCACTAAAATTCTCAAATCACTCCAAACTTCTGCTCAAGATAGGCAACTGTCTTACCACTGAACTCATATGCTACATTGCCACTCTCCCACTTAAGTTAAACTCATCCCTTTAAGCACTACCTGGCTTCCATTTCTCATACCTGGCCTCTTAGAAATCTAGCCACCGCCTGACACTTCTCACATGACTTCCTTCATCGTATGCTGCCCAATAGCTGCCTCAATTCAATATCATTCTCTGTAGCTCAATTGCCCTTCCTCCGCTGGAACTAAAATACTAAAATCTCGAAATCATGCTCCGAGGAGACCTCCCCTCAAGTCATTCTTTGCCCCGACATATGGGCAAGCATCTTACGGTCGCATCAACACCGCGCGATAACCAAGCGTAAGCATCATAATACCCTGAACATAGCCTCAAAGCTCTCAAAAACACAGCTACTGAGCTGAACAACATAATATCCTTCCGCAGAGTAACGACAATAGCCCCAATCAACTTCGCAGGGAGAAACATCCCGCACCCCATCTGAGGTACCATTACAATTCCTCAATTCCCAATTTATAGCAAGTACTTTGTGAGGCGTAAGATCGACTAAGAAGAAATGTAGGCATAAGCCTCAAAGGAATCAAATTGCACTATGAGGAATCAAGAAGGGAAGTACTCCTAACAGCCCTGTAGATACAGACGTCTCCGTACCGATCCGCAAGACTCTACTAGACTTGCTCATGACTCGTGAAATCTAAGGGAACCTAGTGCTCTAACACCAAGTTGTCACGACCCAAAATCCATCAGGGCCGTGATGGCGCCGAACCCCACGGTCAGGCAAGCATACACTTAAAAATAAATGAAACCTTTATTATAATATTTTGAAATCACTCCTTTTTATTTTCTTAAATAGTAATTTTTGAACTTCCAATAAGTAAACAGTAACATTTTTAGCAAATTTAAATAGTGAATAAATCTCATAACAAATCTCAGAACCCGGTGTCACAAGTCCATGAGCAAATTTCTAAGAATTTTACAGATACTACAATGCTTGTCTGAAATACAATTGGACAAGGAATTTAAAAATAAACTACAATACATCTGAGGGAGACTCTGTCGGTTGCGGATCGTCTCCTGATGGTGCAGCTCGTCTAAGTCTCCAAGTCAGCCACATCGCTGCGTCAAGCAGGGCCACCAGCTATGAATGTACCTGTGCAATAAAAATGCACCGCAAATGTAGCATGAGTACGAAAATAACGTGTACTCAGTAAGTATCCCGCCTAACCTCGAAGATGTAGTGACGAGAGGTCAACTTTGACACTTGCTAGAGGTCAATTAATATCAGGTATAGTACGAAATTAATAAATATGAACATAGTAAATATATATAACAAACGAGAATAAGTCACACGGTACGGTTCCCTCCTTACAATTTACTCAGCTCTCAATTAGCAATTTCCTTCCGTAACCCAAACGTATACATAGATACGGTTTCACCCAAATAGGTTGTTATACTTTAATTAAGGGGAGAACCCTCTGATTCACTGTCTTCTAGCCAAACATTACGCACAATTCAATGGACATAGTAAGTACACAGGAAATGCCGAGGCGTACGGCCTGATCGAATATAGAAGTAAATTGTGCACTGCCGAAGGGTCGAACGACGCGAACCATAGATGCATCTATTAACCTGTCGAGGCGAACGACCCGATCTCATGAGAGTGTGGTACATAAATCCTGCCGAGGCGAACGACCCAATCCCATAAGAGTGTGGTATATAAGTCATGCCAAGGCGAACGACCCGATCCCATAAGAGTGTGGTAGGAGGATTTGCCCCGCTCGCGAATCATACATGCGACGCGGTTACACATAAAGTTCTCGCGTTATTAGGTATTCTTCTTTTTCTTTTCCAAGACATGAACTTTCTGTGAAAACTTTCAAGATTCCCATTTTTATAAAAAAAATTGATTCTTTTTAAAATTATTTAATAAGTATGCTCAATCTAGATTCTTCTCAAAGCAAACAATAAATACAAATCAGATATAATAACAACAAAGCATGATGTAGGCCTAAAGCTACCTGGACATAGGCATAACTAGTAGCTACGCACGGACTCCCGTCACTTCGTGCGTACGTAGCCCCCACAAATAGCATCACATATTTAATTATTTCACATATGGGGACAATTCCCCCTCACAAGGTTAGAAAGGAGACTTACCTCGCTCCGAATATTCATAATCGTCCTCCGAGCCCTTCCGACGACTCCAAATCAATTGCACAACGCTCCAAAGCTAGCCAAATAATGGCAAACCAATAAAAATATACTCTAATACGCATAACCATTCAAATTATATAAATTCCTAACTCCGCTCGAAGAATTGACAAAATTGCCCTCGGGCCCACGTGCCCGGATTCTGAAATTTCTCGAAGATAAAGATTACCCATGACCTTTCTAACTCCAATATATAATTTACTCTTAATTCCATGCTCAATTTCGTGGTAAAAGTCCAAAATACCAAATTTTAGGGTTTCCTTCAAAAATCCAAAATTCCCAAAATTTTCAATATCTAATCCATGTGTAACTCAAGTATTTAACTCAAAAGTGGGAATAAATCACTTACCTAGAGTTGCTTGATGAAAAATCCCATCTTGAAGCTCCTCAAAATCGCCCACACCAAATGAAAGAATGAAATAAATGGCCAAAATCTCATTTTTTAAACAATCTGCCCAGGCCCATTTCCGCACCTGCGGTCCACATCTCGCACCTGCGCTCCCGCAGGTGCGCCCAAGAGCCCGCACCTGCAGCTTCCTTCTCCTCCAGCCGGATCCGCACCTACGCCCCATAGTCGGCATCTACGCCTTCGCAGGTCCGGAAATTGCATCGCACCTTCGCTCCCAGCCAAGCCAGCAAAATCTCGCACTTGCGGCCAAAGCCTCGCAGGTGCGGTCGCACCAGACACCAACAACTCCAGCTCCTCTTCAACTTCAAATTTGATCCGTTAACCACACGAAATCCACCCGAGGCCCCCCGGACCCCGTCCAATTACACCAACCTGTTCCAAAACATAATGTGGACTTGCTCGAGGCCTCAAATAACATCGAAAAAATGAATCGCACTCCAATTCAATCTTTATGAACTTAAAAATTTCAAACTTCTACGTCCGATACCGAAACCTATCAAATCACGTTCGATTGACCCCAAATTTTGCACACAAGTCACATTCAACATTACGGACTTGCTCCAACTTTCAGAATCGCATTCCGACCCCGATATCAAAATTTCCACTTCCGATCGGATTTCTCAAAAACCTTTTAAATTTCTATCTTTAGCCAAATGACTTCAAAATAACCTACGGATATCCGAATTCACTTTCGATCGCGCTCCCAAATCCAGAATCACCTTGTGGAGCTATTCCCAAACTCGGAATCCCAAACGAGCATTGATATCACTGAAATGCACTTCAACCCAAACTTATGAAATTTCTTCTAAAATGTTAACTTCCACAATATACGCCGAAATGCTCCCGGGTTATCCGAAACCCGATCCGAACATATGCCCAAGTCCAAAATCATCATACAAACCTGTTGGAACCTTCAAATCCTGATTCCGAGGTCGTTTACTCAAAATTCTAATCTTATTCAATTCTTCCAACTTAAGGTTTTGAAACGAGAATCTTCTTTCTAAATTAACTCCGAACTTCCCGAAATTCAGTTCTGACCACGCCTACTAGTCATAACACCTGAAATGAAGCTGGCCATAGCATCAAACCGCCAAATGACGCGCTAGAGCTCAATATGACCGGTCGGGTCGTTACATGACTAGTTTGTAGTCAAAAGTCAATATCAATTATCTAAAATTTAAAAAATTAGGCAAAAAGTATCCTTTTAATGGGTATGGGTGGAATTCATTGAAAACATGTTGATTAGGTAATACACAAAATTTGATCAAGTCTGGAGGTGATTTGGACTGGTCTGCTATCAAAATTCGTGTATAAAAAATAGTTTAAAAAAATCTTCTGAGACACATGTATCTCACACACAAGTATAAATAGATATACAAGAGAATACACATTTAACACACATATAATACATATGTAACACATAAATTATACACGGTGTGATACACATATAATCTTTTTCATGTTCATCTTCTACTTTAAATTGCCAATTCAAACCACCTCAAAACTCTACCAAATCATCCCACAATTGAGATTCAATCTTCTTAAGATGTACTCAATCTATTCCAACAACACCCAATTAAAAGAAAGTGCTAAGAAACTAAGCTCAAAGCAATAACATAAAACAAGAAAATAGATAAGAGATATAGAGAGAAAGAGAGGAGAGATTCTTATTCCTTCCATGTATTCAAGTATGTACAATGTTATGCCCAAACCTTCTATTTATAGGATGATATAGGGATGCCATGAACACGGTATTAACTATTGGGATCATGGGGAAGATCATGGTGGAGCTTATGGAGGTGTGAGATTTACAATAATAATGGTAAAAAGTAGTGGGAGGTTAATGGAGAAGAGTAGTGGGAGTAACTTCTTTAGGAGTTATAGACATCCACTATAATATTTCATAACACTCCCCCTTGAATGTCTATAGATAATGTGTCTCGTTAAAACCTTACAAGGAAAAAACCATGTGGGAAAAAATCCTAGTGAAAGAAAAAGAATACACATATTATGTAATACGTATTGTCTGATGCCTCATTAAAAACCTTGCTAGGAAAACCCATTGGGACAAAACCTGTGCGAAGGGAAAAAGAGTGCAACGCGTGCTATACTCCCCCTGACAAAAATATCACTTGATATCTCAGAGACGAAGAATTCCAATCATGTATAACAACTTCTCAGTTGATGAGGTTGGCAATTCCTTGTGAAGAAGTTTGTCAAATTATCACGTGAATAAGTTTGTTGAACATCAGTGTATGAAATAGAACTTTGGTGAACTACGTTTTATTTTGTCTCCTTCGATAGTCTTTCTTTCAATTGAGCTACGCATGAAGTATCATCTTCAATATAATTGGAATCTTGTTGAATATCATATATGGCAGTACCCTCACAGCCAAATAGATTATATGAACAACGAACCATGCCCAACATTTGTATAACCAACATATCCTTGACAATATTTGTTTGAATAAACAAATCTATATCGAGGACTTCTTTTGCAATATAAAACTAATATATTTTAATATTTCCACATAGGAGTACAACTATATCTCACTAGCATATTGTTATACTCATGGTTCTAGCAAGATACATTAGTGCACCAGTTGCACTAGACACAAAAACAAATCATGTACGTTATTGTAACGACCCGGCCGGTCGTTACGTAGAATATGCATTATATTTACTGTTATTTACTTGTCATAGGTTGGTTATAATGTTTATGATGTGTTAGAGTTGGTAGGCTCAGAATCAGAATGGTTGTAGTGAGCCTTAAAGTGGGAAAAGTCAACTGAGAGTTGACTTATTGGTAAACGACCTCGGAATGCAGATTTTATGGCTCGGATAGCTTCGTTAGGTGATTTGGGACTTAGGAATGTGTTCAGAATATTTTTGTGATGTCTGGTGTAGATTTAGGCTTGAATTGGCGAAAGTTAGTTTTTGGTGAATTCCGGTCGGCAGTGAAAAATAGGCTAGCAAGGTCGGAATGGAATTACGACAGTTGGAACAGGTCCGTAATGTTATTTTGGATATGTCTGCAAAATTTCAGGTCAATTGGAGGTGTTTTGGGTAGTTTCGACATCGTTGGTGGATTTTAGAAATTTCAAAGTTCTTAGGCTTGAATTCGATGTGATTTTGGTGTTTTGATGTTGTTTTTGATGTTTCGAAGGCTCGACTAAGTTCGGATGATGTTATGGGATGTGTTGGTAGGTTTGGTTGAGGTCCCAAGGGGCCTCGGGATGGTTTTGAGTGGTTAACGGAGAGTTTTGGACTTGGAAAAATGCAACAAATCTGCTGTTGGTGTGGTCACACCTGCGGAAAGGAGGACCGCAAGCGCGAGGTACGTAGGTGCGGAATTTGGCTGTTCGTGAAAGGGTCGCAGGTGCGGACGAGTGGTCGCACCAGCGGAAGTGCAGGTGAGAAGAAGCCATCGCAAGTGCGGAAAGTGGGGGTTTAAGTCATATGCGCAGGTGCGCACCTGGGACCGCAGGTGCGGGTCTGTAGGTGCGCTAATAAGGCCACAGGTGCGGAAATTCCTGGGCAGAAAGTATAAAAAGGAGACTTCGCGAATTTTAATCCCTTTTCCACCATTGTTGTGCGGGTTCCGAGCTTTTTGAGGGTTTTTTAAGAGGGAAACGTTGGTGCATCATTGAGGTAAGATTTTTGGACTCATTAACTCGATTATAGGTGATTAAAGACCTTATTATCAGTGTTTAATTTGTGAAGATCAGTAGACCAAGATGGAATTAAGGCTTGAGAGTATGAGACCTTCTAGGGATGATTTGAGGGGTCAAACGAACTCCGATTTTTGAATTCTTTATTTGTACGGACTCGTGAGATGATGAAGAAAATTTTAATATAAAAAATGTCGAGTTCTGAGATGCGGGCCCAGGGGTCGGGTTTTGGCTAATTTCGGGTTTTGAGCTAAAATTGGTATTTTTCAATTGGAATTCATTCCCTTAGCGTAATTTGATGATGAAAATCTGATCTTTATAGATTTGGAGCACTCAGAAGTTGATACGAGAGGCAAGCGGGTTGCAGAATAGCTTTTCAGGCTAGTTTGAGGTAAGTAATGTCTTTAAATCCTGTCCTGAGGGTATGAAACCCCGGACTTTACATCCTTTCACTGTTTTAGAGTGACGCACACACTGAATGACGAGTGTGGGGCGTGCACGGATTGGAAATTTGGAAATATGTTCCTCCTGAGGCAACTATTGAGTTCCGAGACTGCTTTCAAATCCTACGTTAAATAGTATTACTATATTTCTGATCTATTTGGGCTGTAAGCCACGTTTGGGGCCTCGTGCCGATCAGTTTAGACCCCTTGGGGGCTGTTTATTATTTTTCCTCACTGTGTTAACTTACGATTTACACTCAGTCAAATTATGCTTAACTGATTTCAAAACTCAGTCTTATTTACACTATTCTGAGATATAAAATGATATTTTGGGTCGAGTACCCCGTTTACTGATAGCCCGAGTGGCTTTTTGTGATGTTTCTGACTGAGCGAGGCCGAGGGCCAATGTTGTGAGTATATTATAGAGCGGGTTGCGCGCCGCAACATGTTACATTGTATATGATGACTGAGTGAGGCCGAGGGCCTGATTTGTGAGGATATGATATTGGATCGGGCTGCACGCCGCAGCATGTTACACTGATTATGATATGAGCGAGTCTAAGTGACAGAGTGATTGATGCCATTATTTGGCTTGTTATAGCGCTTGGGCTGTAGGAGCCCCTACGGAGTCTGTACACACCCCCAGTGATCGCAGGTACCTACTGAGTGCGAGTGCCGAGTGATGAGTGATTGGGAGGCATGAGTGACAGTGAGGTTGCCCGCGGGGCTGATACTAAGTGATGGTGAGGTGCTGAGGGAAATTGTTACGAGTGATGATTATGGCCCGAGGGGCAGTTTTATGATGATATTTTACTGAGTTTTGACTATGATTCACTTCATTTTTTGAACTGATATTACTGATAGTTTTACTGAGATATATTGAAAATATACTTGTTTCAAAGAATTTTCTTGAAATTGGTTTTCGAACTTATGTATATTGTATTGAGACTTGATGTTTTACTGTTTTGTGGATTGGTGTTTTGTGTTGTGTGTTTTATATACTTCATACTGTGATTTGTTTTCATTACTACTGAGTTGGCGTACTCATCATTACTCCCTGCACCTCTGTGTGCAGATCCAGGTTCAAGTTCGGAGTAGTAATCATCCGAGTGTCGTTCATCGTCAGCTTTGGGATTTCGAGGTAGTTGTCCAGCGTCCACAGCTTCTCCATTTCCCTTCCTTTATTAGTATTAGTATTTTGTTCCTAGACATAGTTTATGACTTAGCAGAGTTAGTTTTATTCTTAGATGCTCGTGATCGGTTGACTCCAGTCTTGGGGGTTTTGTTTAGACAATAGATTATATTATATTTGCTTAAAGACTTAGAGAAAAATGTTAATTGCTTATTTTGCTGGTTATTATTGATTTTTGAATTATTATAATAGAATAAATGTGTAGTAATGTGATGGTTGGCTAGCCTAGTTCCACAATAGGCGCCATCACGACCTGTTAGGATTTGGGGTCGTGACAAGTTGGTATCAGAGCTCTAGGTTATATAGGACTCAACGGTCATGAGCAGGTTTAGTAGAGTCTTGCAGATCGGTACGGAGACATCTATACTTATCTTCGAGAGGCTACATAACTCTCAGGAAAAATCTCATTTTCTTGAACTCTTTCATGCCATTCTATTGGTTCTTGAAATCTAAACTCATGTTGTTTCATTCTCTCACAGATGGTGAGGACACACACTACCAATCAGGGTGACCAGACACCAGCCAGACCCACAAGGGGTCAAGGCCGTGGTTGAGTTAGGGGACCAACCCGTGCAGCAGCCGGGACAGTACCACAGGATCCCCCTATCAGTCAGGAGAAGGTTCCCGCCGAGGGTGCTCCAGCAGGACAGGCTCAGGCACCGGCAGTGCCTATTGTTATTCCGGGTCTTTAGGAGACCCTGGCTCATATATTGACGGTGTGTACCAGTTTGGCTCAGGTAGTTGCTATGTCTACTACTGCCACTGCAGCTCAGGCCGGGAGAGACATTCAGACTCCAGCTGCCCGGACACCTGAGCAGGCTGTACAGGGTATTCAGGCACCGGGGGTAGTCCCAGCCTAGCCGGTTGCCCCAGTTCAGGATTATGTGGTCCTAGCTATGCCCGAGGATGAGCAGCGTAGGCTGGAGAGGTTTAGTAGACTTCAGCCTCCGACTTTTAGCGGCACAGAGGGTGAGGATGCCCAAGATTTTCTGGATAAGTGCAGAGGATACTCCATACTGCGGGTATTTTGGAGACTAGTAGGGGCTCACTTGCTACATTTCAGTTTGTGGGTGCTGCTTTCACTTGGTGGGAAGCGTTTGAGAGGCGTAGGCCGGTTGGTTAATCACCTCTCACCTGGCAGCAGTTCTCCACGATTTTTTTGGAGAAGTATGTTCCTCAGTCCCACAAGGAGGAGCAGCGCAGACAGTTTGAGCAGCTACGCCAGGGAGAGTTGTCAGTTACTCCGTACGAGATGAGGTTTTCTGAGTTGGCTAGACATGCTTCTGAGTTAGTCCCTACTGATACGAAGAGGATCAGGAGGTTTGTAGATGGTCTCATGTATCAGCTTCGGATTTTGATGACCAGGGAGAGGGTGTTTAGAGCCACATTTAAGCAGGTTGTTGACATTGCTCGGGACATTGAGTCGGTTCGTAGGCAGGAGCGTGAGGAGAGGGAGTCCAAGAGGCCTCGGGGATCAGGTAGCTTCAGTGGTGCCCCTTCCAGAGGGCAGTTTCAGCACAGTAGAGGTCGTCCATTTAGACCTCCATAGCCAACTCGCCCAACTTACAGTGGTGCATATTCAGGGCAGGGTCCTCGCAATTCTTATCCGGGACGTTCATATTTTAGTGCCCTTCCAGCTTAGAGCTCCTCCAGAGCATCATCATATCAGGGTTCTTCTATGCACGGTTCATCTGGCGGTTATCATGGTGGCAGGGGTTCTCTTCAGTCTCCATCTCCAGCTCCAGGTGGTTGTTTTGAGTATGGAGAGTTCGGACATGGGTGGAGGCAGTGTCCCCGTCGTCCTGGTAGTTCATCTCAGCAGAGGGTTCAGCTCTCGACTTTAGCCCGAGTCACTTCACCACCTACCCAGGCAGCCAGGGGTGGTGGTCAGGCAGCTATAGGCCGCCCTAGAGGGGAAGGTCGAGCAGGTGGAGGCCAACTACGTATTTATGCACTTCTGGCTAGGCCTGATGCTATGGCCTCTGATGCGATGATTATAGGTACTATCTGAGTTTGTCATAGTGATGCTTTGGCTTTATTTGACCCTGGTTTCACATACTCTTATGTCTCATCCTATTTTTCTCACTTTGTGAATATGCCCCGTGAGTCGTTAGTTATGTCTGTTCATGTTTCGACTCCGGTGGGCGATACTATTATTGTGGACCATGTGTATCGATCGTGTCTTATATCTATTGGGGGTCTGGAGACCCGAGTGGACTTGATGTCACTCAGTATGGTTGATTTTGATGTGATTCTGGGCATGGACTGGTTATCCCCATGTCATGCTATTCTTGATTGTCACGCTAAGACCGTGACCCTAGCTATGCCTGGAGTTCCGAGAGTTGAGTAGAGAGGGTCTATAGAGCATGTGCCTAGCAGAGTGATTTCCTATTTGAAGGCTCAACGTATGGTTGAGAAAGGGTGTGAGTCTTATCTTGATTTTGTGAGGGATGTTAGTAGTGAGACTCCTTCTATGGACTCTGTTCCGGTGGTTCCTGACTTTCCGAACGTATTTCCTGCAGACTTGCCGAGCATGCCACCTGACATGGATATTGATTTTGGTATTGACTTGGTTCTAGACACCCAGCCTATCTCTATTCCACCTTACCGCATGCACCAGCGGAGTTGAAAGAATTGAAAGAGCAGCTTCAAGAACTCGTAGATAAGGGGTTCATTCGGCCTAGTGTATCACCTTGGGGTGTACCGGTGTTGTTTGTGAAAACGAAAGATGGCTCAATACGCATGTGTATTGATTATAGGCAGCTGAATAAGGTTACAGTGAAGAACCGGTATCCTTTGCCCCATATTGATGACTTGTTTGACTAGCTTCCGGGAGCTAGAGTGTTCTCCAAGATTGACTTGAGGTCTGGGTATCATCAGCTGAAGATTCGAGATTCTGACATTCCGAAGACTACTTTCAGGACCAGATATGGTCATTATGAGTTTCTGGTTATGTCATTTGGACTGACCAATGCCCCAGCCGCATTCATGCAATTGATGAACAATGTGTTTCAGCCTTACCTTGATCCGTTCGTCATTGTGTTCATTGATGACATCCTGGTTTATTCTCGTAGCCAGGAGGAGCATGCTCAGCAGTTAAGGGTTGTGTTACAGAGGTTGAAGGAGGAGAAGCTTTATGCAAAATTATCCAAGTCTGAATTTTGTCTTGGTTCAGTAGCTTTCTTGGGGCACGTGGTGTCTAGTGAGGGTATTCAAGTTGATCCGAAGAAGATTGAGGCGGTGTAGAGTTGGCCCAGACCGTCCTCAGCTACAGAGACTAGGAGTTTCCTTGGTTTGGCGGGATATTGCCGTCGCTTTGTGGAAGGAATCTCTTCCATTGCTTCACCATTGACCAGATTGACCCAGAAGGGTGCTCCATTCAGATGGTCTGATGAGTGTGAGGAGAGATTTCATAAGCTCAAGTCAGCATTGACCACAACTCCGGTATTAGTTTTGCCTACTGGTTCGGGTTCTTATACAGTCTATTGTGATGCTTCTAGAGTTGTTTTGGGAGCGGTATTGATGCAGGACGGTAGGATGATTGCCTATGCGTAGAGATAGTTGAAGGTGCACGAGAAGAATTATCCAGTGCACGATCTTGAGTTAGCTGCCATTGTTCATGCCTTAAAGATTTGGCGCCATTATTTGTATGGGGTACAATGTGAGATTTTCACTGATCATCGTAGTTTGCAGTATCTGCTGAGGCAGAAGGACTTGAACTTGCGTCAAAGGAGATGGTTAGAGCTTCTCAAGGATTATGACCTCACTATTGTGTATCATCCGGGGAAGGCCAATGTAATGGCCGATGCTTTGAGTCGCAGAGCCGAGAGTTTGGGGAGTCTAACTTACCTTTCAGCAGCAGAGCGACCGTTAGCACTTGATGTTCAGGATTTAGCGGGTCAGTTGGTGAGATTGGATTTGTTAGACCCTCCGCGGGTATTAGCTAGCATGGCTTCCCGGTCTTCTCTTTATGATCAGTTTAGAGCCCGGCAGTATGATGATCCGCATTTGTTAGTACTTTAGGATAGGGTCCGTCGAGGCGATTCCAGGTATGTGACTATTGGTGATGACGGAGTTATGAGGATGCAGGGCCGCATTTGCGTGCCCAATGTGGATGGGTTTCGAGAGTTGATATTAGCAGAGGCCCACAGCTCGTGGTATTCCATCCATTCGGGTGCCGCGAAGATGTATCAGGACTTGAGACAACAATATTGGTGGAGGCGGATGAAGAGAGATATTGTTGAGTATGTAGCACGGTGTCTCAACTGCCAGCAGGTCAAGTATGAGCACCAGAGACCATGTGGATTACTTCAGCGATTAGATATTCCAGAGTGGAAGTGGAAGCGGATCACTATGGACTTTGTAGTTGGGCTTCCACGGACTTCGAAGGGTTTCGATGCTATTTGGGTCATTGTGGATAGATTGGCCAAGTCCTCGCACTTCATTCTTGTTGGTACTACTTATACTTCGGAGCGGTTGGCTGGTATCTACATTTGGGAGATTGTTCGATTGCATGGGGTCCCAGTTTCTATCATTTCCGACAGAGGTACTCAGTTCACATCTCAATTTTGGAGGGTCGTACAGAGAGGTATGGGTACTCAGGTAGAGTTGAGCACAACATTTTATCCTCAGACCGACGGGCAGTCGGAACGAACTCTTCAGATTTTAGAGGACATATTGCATGCCTGTGTGATTGATTTTGGTGGTTCATGGGATCAGTTTCTGCCACTCGCGAAGTTTGCATATAATAATAGCTACCAGTCCAGTATTCAGATGGCCGCGTATGAGGGTTTATATGGTAGGAGGTAGATCTCCGGTTGGTTGGTTCGAGCCCGGTAAGGCTAGTCTATTAGGCGCAGATTTTATTCAGGATGCGTTGAAGAAGGTGAAGTTGATTCAGGAGCGACTACACACGACGCGGTCTAGGCAGAAGAGTTATGCGGACCGGAAAGTTCGGGATGTGTCTTTTATGGAAGGTGATAAGGTACTGCTGAAGGTATCACCCATGAAGGGTGTTATGAGGTTCAGAAAGAGGGGAAAGCTGAGTCCCCGGTTGATTGGTCTTTTTGAGGTACTTCAGAAGATGGGAGAGGTGGCTTATAGACTTGCCTTGCCACCCACCTTGTCAATTGTTCATCCGGTATTTCATGTGTCGATGCTCCGGAAGTATGTTGGTGACCCGTCTCATGTGTTAGACTTCAACACAATTCAACTCGAGGGTGATATGTCATATGAGGTAGAGCCAGTAGCAATTTTGGATCGTCGGGTCAGAAAGTTGAGGTCTAAGGATATAGCTTCAGTGAAGGTACAGTGGAGAGGTTAGCCAGTGGAGGAGGCTACTTGGGAGACCGAGCGGGAGATGCAGAGCAGATATCCTCACTTGTTTGAGACTCCAGGTATGTTTCTAGACCCGTTCGAGGACGAACGTTTGTTTAAGAGGGGGAGAATGTAACGACCCGGTCGATCGCTATGTAGGAATTGCATTATAATTACTGTTATTTCCTTGTCATAGGTTGGTTATAGTGTTTATGATGTGTTAGAGTTGGTAGGCTCGGAATCAGAATGGTAGTAGTGAGAATTTAGCCACTTAGTCTTTAAAAATAGCCTTATAATTGGAAAAGTCAACTGAGAGTTGACTTATTGGTAAACAACCTCGGAATGTGGATTTTATGTCTCGGATAGCTTCGTTAGGTGATTTGGTACTTAGGAGTGTGTTCGGAATGTTTTGTGATGTCCGGTGTAGAGTTAGGCTTGAATTGGCGAAAGTTAATTTTTGGCGATTTCCGGTTGGCAGTGGAAAATAGGCTATCGTGTTCGAAATGGAATTCCGACAGTTGGAACAGGTTGGTAATGTCATTTTAGATATGTCTGCAAAAGTTCAGGTCAATCAGAGTTGTTTTGGATAGTTTCGGCATCGTTGGTGAAATTTAGAAATTTCAAAGTTCTTAAGCTTGAATCCGATGTTATTTTGGTGTTTTGATGTTATTTTTGGTGTTCCGAGAGTGAAATTAAGTTTGAATGATCATTTATGATGTGTTGGTAAATATGGTTGGGGTCTCGAGGGGCTCGGGATTGATTTCAGGTGGTTAACGGGCACTTTTGGACTTAGAACAATAGTTGTTTTGCTGGTGTGTTGCAAATGTGAAATTCTTCTATGCGATCGCAGGGTATTGTATGGGTGGGTGCGATCGCATAGGGGTTTTGGGCGCGTGGTGAGTGGATGGCTGGTTACACTCTGCGAGCGCGTAGGAGCGTCCGCGATCGCGTGAGGGAGAGAGTCAGTGTTGTGTGAACGCGCCTGTGGGAGCGCGAACGCACTAAGCATTTTTATAAAAACCTCGGCAATTAAATTAAAACCCTATGTGACCATAACCCACTTTTCCACCATTTTTGAACGGGAAGAAGCTTTTGAGGCGATTTTTAAGAGAGGAAATCATTGTTATTCATTGAGGTAAGGATTTTGGACCTTAAAACTTGATTAAATGTGATTAAGGATCAAAATATCAGTGTTTAAATCATGAAAATCAGTAGAAAAAGATGGAATTAGGGCTTAAGAATATGAGACCTTTAGGGATGATTTGAGGGGTCAAACGAACTCCAATTTTCGAGTTCTTTATATGTACGGACTCGTGAGATGATGAATAAAATTTTGGTATATAATTTGTCGAGTTTCAGGACGCGTGCCCAGGGGTCGGGTTTTGGCTAATTTCGGGTTTTGTCCTAAAATTGGTATTTTCAATTGGAATTCATTCCCTTAGCATAATTTGATGATAAACATCTGATCTTTATAGATTTGGAGCAATCGAAAGTTGATTCGAGAGGCCAGCAGGTTGTAGAGTAGCTTTTCGGTCTAGTTTGAGGTAAGTAATGTCTTTAAATCTTGTCCTGAAGGTATGAAAACCCCAGACTTTAAATTCTTTCACGGATTTGGAGTGACGCACACACTGGATGACGAGCGTGGGGCGTGAACAAATTGGAAATTTGAAAAAATGTTCCTTTTCAGGCAACTATTGAGTTGCGAAACTGCTTTTAAAGCATATGAGTTATAATATTACTATGTTTTGATATATTTGGGTTGTAAGCCGTGTTTGGGGCCTAATGTCGATCTGTTTTAACCCCTTGGGGGCTATTTTACTGATATTCTCACTACTTTGAAACTATGATTTTACACTCAGTCTTTCTTGTGAAATTGTTGACACTCTTATTTGATAATACTACTATTTCTTGAAATGAACTACTATTTTGGGTCGAGAACCGTGTTTTATTCATGGCCCGAGTGGCATGTTGAGAGTGTCTAACTGAGTGAGGCCGAGGGCAAATGTTGTGAGGATGTTATGATCTGTGAGAGACCGAGTTCCTAAGAGTGATTTATGCCATGATGTGGCTTGTTTATAACGCTTGGGCAGTAGGAGCCCCTCCGAAGTCTGTACACACCCCCAGTAAGCGCAGGTACCTACTGAGTGCGAGTGCCGAGTGATGAGTGATTGGGAGGCATGAGTGACAGTGAGGTTTCCCGCGGGGCTGATACTGAGTGATGATGAGGTGCTGAGGGAAATTGTTACGAGTGATGATTATGGCACGAGGGGCAGTTTTATGATGATATTTTACTGAGTTTGACTATGATTCACTTCATTTTTCAAACTGATATTACTGAGAATTTTACTAAAATATATTGAAAATATACTTGTTTTAAAGGATTTTCTGGAAATTGGTTTTCGAACTTATGTATATTGTATTGAGACTTGATGTTTTACTGTTTTGTGGATTGGTGTTTTGTGTTGTGTGTTTCATATACTTCAGACTGTGATTTATTTTCATTACTCATGAGTTGGCGTACTCATCATTACTCCCTGCACCCCTGTGTGCAGATCCAGGTACTGGTTCGGAGCAGTAGTCATCCGAGTTCGTTGTCATCAGCGCTTGGGATTTCGAGGTAGTTGTCCAGCGTCCGCAGCTTCTCCATTTCCCTTCCTTTATTAGTATTAGTATTTTATTCCTAGACATTGTTTAAGACATTATCAGAGTTAGTTTTATTCTTAGATGCTCGTGATCGGTTGACTCCAGTCTTGGGGGTTTTGTTTAGATAGTAGATTATATTATATTTGCTTAAAGACTTAGAGAAAAATGTTAATTGCTTATTTTGGTGATTATTATTGATTTTTGAATTATTGTAATAGAACAAATGTGTAGTAATGTGATGGTTGGCTAGCCTAGTTCCACGATAGGCGCCATCACGACCTGTTAGGATTTGGGGTCGTGACACTGAGTTATACAAAATTCAACATAAATTTAAATTCTTATTATTTAAATTTATATGTATGATGACTAAGACTCGGGTGAGGATTGTGGGTGGTGACTCGGAGCATTTCCCTGTGGTGATGGGGTTGCACCAGGGATCGGCTCTTAGCCCATTTTTGTTTGCCTTGGCGATGGATGTACTGTCGCGTCACATCCAAGTGGAGGTGCCTTGGTTCATGCTATTTGCCGATGATATAGTGTTGATTGACGATACACGTAGCGGAGTTAACGCGAGGTTGGAGGTTAGGAGACAAACCTTGGAGTTTAAAGGTTTCAAACTGAGTAGAACCAAGACATAATACTTGGAGTTAAAAAATTCAGTGAGACCCATGATACAGACGTAGAGGTTAAATTGATGCTCAAGTTATCCCCAAGAGAGCGAGTTTTAAGTATCTCGGGTCTATTATCCAGGGCAACGGGGAGATTGATGAATATGTCACACATCGCATCGGAGCAGGATGGATGAAGTGGAGGCTCGCTTCCGGTGTTCTATGTGATAGGAATGTGCCGTTAAGACTTAAGGTTAAGTTTTATCGAGTGGTGGTTTGAACTGCTATGCTATATGGGGTTGAGTGTTGGCCAGTCAATAACTCCCACGTGTAGAAGATGAGAGTAACAGAGATGGGGATGTTGAGATGGATGTGTGGGTGTACCAAGCGAGATAGGATTAAGAATGAAGCTATCCGAGACAGAGTGGGAGTAGCGTCTGTGGAGGAGAAGATGCGGGAGTCGTGGTTGAGATGGTTCGGACATGTTAGGAGAAGAAGAATTGATGCCCCTGTCAAGAGGTGTGAGAGGTTGGCCATGGAGAGTTTGAGGAGGGTTCGAGGTAGGCCTAAGATGTACTGGGGAGAAATGATTAGGCAGGACATGGCGCTGCTTCAGCTCACTGAGGACATGAACCTTGATAGGAGGGTGTGGAGGTCGAGGATTAAGGTAGAAGGTTAGTAGGTAGTTTATAGTGTTCGCCGATAGGTTTAGTAGCATACATGTCCTTTTACATTCTTAGATTTTATTACGTTATGTGGTTTTGTTCGCCTTAGGTATTGTATTCCCTGTTGCTATTATCTGATACTATTTATCCTTTTTTTTCAAATTTCTTCCTTCCTTGCTTCCCTCTTCTTCTTCTTGCCCCTTCCTGAGCCGAGGGTCTATTGGAAACAACCTCTCTACCTGCATTAGGTAGGGGTAAGGTCTGCGTACAGACTACCCTCCCCAGACCCCACATGTTGGGATCAAACTGAGTTTGTTGTTGTTGTTGTTGTAGTATTATTTTTGTATGATTAATTAGAAACCTTATCAATAGTTAACAGTTCCATAATCTTGGGTTGCAAACTGTCAGAGCAGTACATATGGGAGATGATGTCAAGGCATCGTGATATGCTCTTTTTGTCACTTGAAAGCAGGTGCTCCTTATGTATGCATCTGCACAAATGAAAACTAAATTGTTAAGTAACACAAAGTAAACCAAGTCTTAAATATTAATATAAGTTAATTACAAAATTCATGGCAATTGAAAAATGATACTTGATCGGCTCCCGCCTATACCACTAAAGAGTGGCAAGTAGGGGGGTCAATGCAGCTTTTACCCGAAGGGTCGGGATCGATTTCCACAGGGAGCTATATATGTGGGAGTTGAGTTCCTAAGTGATCTAATGGTGCGTTGTGTTCTCAGTTGCACTTCTCATAAAAGGGTTTTGTGATTAAACTACGGTTTAGTCTAGTCGAAATTACAAGCTAACTAACTAATATATTTTTGGATGTTTTCTCAATAGATAAAGGGACTAGGGCTGTGACTTTCTCCTAGGTGAACACTTGACGGGGTCTAAAGCCTAAGGCAAAAGCGTTATGTTTGAGGATTGTGATATAGACAATGCAAGGAATTACTCACTCTATACCTCTTGCTAGCTTGAGTGACTTTTCCCTAATTGACTTCCTCAAGTCCAATTGGGTGTCAAAACTGTGCAAGCAATAAAATCTCAAGTTGGGTAATACTATCTCTAGGTTTAACCCGTTAATTGGGACTAACAATCTCTTGATTATACCCCAATTCCTTGTTGGAATGATTTTCCTAGACTCGAGTTCTCTTTCTCAAGAAGAACCCAAGTCAAATAGGCACAAATTAGTGTTTGCAACCACTAATTTAACATGTAAAACACAAGTCAGTCCAAATATCAACTACCCATAAACTTCTAAGCCTTAAATCAAAAGACCCAATACCCACACTAGGGTTGAGCCACAACCCTAGCTAATGGGTTTAGCTACTCATAATAATGAAAGAAAATAAATAAATAGATGCAGATTAACCCATAGAATTTAATTACAAGCTAATAATTTAAGATTCAATGATAAACCCACTATAAAACTACTCAAAATTATCTAAAATTGATGTTCACGAGCTCCTGTCAAAGTTAGATTCCAAAAGCTTACCTAAAATTTGGAAAAGAAAGTATTTATACTAGGCCAAATTTTCTGGACAAAAATACCCTTGCGGGGGTACGTGGACCGCAATAAATGGAGTAAGGCCGCGGTGAGGCTTTTTGGCTTCAAAAATCTGCTCTATGAACTTGGCCACCGCGGTGGCTTCTACTGCGGCCGCACAAAAAGGATTGCGGATCGCGTTGGCCTTGACCTCCAAAAATCCCACCTCTCTGAATCTCATTAGTGCGGTCCGCACAAAAATGGATTGCGGCCGCGATGAGGTCATTGCGGTCCGCACAAACTGCTTTGTGGCCGCACTGCTTGAGCTTCCAAAATATGCCTCTCTGAATCTCCTCACTGCGGACCGCACTAAATTGGATGCGGCCGCAGTGGGTATGTTGCAATGTGTTTGGACTTTTTCTTGGTACTTGTGCATGTTTCACTCTTTTTTGAGCTGGTTTTGACTAATTGTCACATTTTTGACCAAACCCTGCAAACAAGTACAACATGTAAGCCTTTGGGACTATTTTGTATACATTTTTAATCAAAACTCAAGCAAGAAGGAGTGTAAAATGAACTATAATCCCTAGTTATCAACTCCCCCAAACTTAAGATTTTGCATGTTCTCAAGCAAACAAAATGAGCCCCACCTCTTAAGAGTAAATCCAAGAAAATTCAGCTGCCCTAAGGTGACTTCTTCTAGCATCAATTGGGACTAACAATTGCCCTCAATCAAATTAATCATTAACAACATTCGACCTTCTAAACACCATGGATTTAGTTCGACGCAAGAGCATCAAGAGTTGACTCAACCCATCAAAGAAACATTTTCTACTACTTTGGTCATTGTGGAACCCAAACTCATACTCCTCAACTCTCCCTAAGCAAACCTCACTTTTAGATTGTAGCACTCAGAATGAGGATAATGGAAACACACTCATCTCTCTCAAAGAAAGGTCTCAAGTCCGGCTCTAAGTACCAGAAGCTTGCCCCTTATACGAGTCACCAGTAATGTAAGCTTCATTCAACTCAAGATCATATAGGGCTTTTGTGGAGATATAGTGAAGGCTTTTGGTTCAAGGTAGGAAATATTTGGTCTAGGTAGGTTCCATCTTCCCTTAAGCACTTCATTTGCTTCATTTTGGCATACATTCTCTTGACTTTTTGAGTCATTAAGTTCTTTCTGAGGGGTTAGAGAGACACACTGTCACTCTTTCTTGTTCATTTCAAACCTTTTTCTCCTTTCTAAACGTTCCACACCTTTCATCTCTTTTCTTTTATTGATTCCCTTTATTTCTTCTAAATTGTTCATTCTTTTTGACTTTTTTGATTTTTTTTCTTTTTCATTGCCTTTCCTTTTCTTCATTTTGTACCTTTTTCCACTTTGTTGCATTCCTCATCGTTCCCCCAAACTTATGATTTTGCCTTGTGCTAAGGAAAGATAGTGTGCCAAGAGAGGGTCAGAACGGGTAAAGGCTTGTATCGTGGTTTTTGAAATAAAAAGGTCTAAGGCTCAAAATGGTTGACTAGGGATATTATCATTGGTAGGCTATGGAAGTTTTCAAGACATCATGCGGATTAAGGAGAGCCTATAATCACATCTCAAGTCAAACTACACTTAGGATTTCGCCTAGACAAACATTCAGGGCAAGTTCTAGACTAATGGCTCGGGACTTGGACTTGCAATTCAAATTTTCACCACACAAGCTATGGGATTGCTAAAGAAACAGAGTCGGGGGCCCATAACGACCTTAGCTAAGATTTGAGCAACACAATGGTCCCGAAAAACCACTTGATGATTATCGGCCAACACAAGAGTCTCAAGGTCACAACTTTCACCATCCTATACACAACAATTTGTTTTTGACCATAGGATCAAAGGCAATGTGCTAGGCCCAAGTGAAACTTTGCTTGAGGAACCATTACTCACTAGCTACTATACACACAAAAAACAAAAAGAAAAACAGACTCAAACCCTTAAGAAGGTTGTCATGCAATCCATCATTGGGAAGAGCCACTCGGTTCACACAAATTCCACCTTTGGAAAGAACCGTGGCATTAAGAAAACCAAAGGTTTATTGCGACGCAAAAATCCAAAACAAGAAGCTACGAAAATAAAATAAGAAGCTATGAAAGAAAAAATGCGGAAAGTAAAATAAATATATACAAGAGGGGATTTAGTCGAATATACATAAGGGGGAATGAATATATACATCAAAAGGTAACTTTATATACATACCAAAGTTGCAAAATACGAAAAGTAAACTAGAATTGTAAAATTATGTACATACCAAAAGCAAAAAGAAAGCATAATAAAAAGGAAATAGTATCATATATACAATCATACAAATAAGGCTACCCCCTCAAATGAGAGCTAGCATTATCCTCAATGCTAACTAACCAAAAATAGCAAAAAATAGAAGAGAGCGTAAAAATAAACTCCCTATTGACCCTCCGTCTGCATAGGCTCCTGAGGCTGGGTCCCTGGGTCTGTGGACTGCCCGGGAACCTGTGACTGGCTCCCAGTAAATTGTGTTTCCACTGGGCCCTGTATCTCCATTGGGTCCTAGGCTTGTACTGGAATCTGGGGCTGACTAGAGGTACCTCCCTGCGGGTCCTCCAACTGTATCACAACATCAACAGTACGGGGAATCACCCTCTTTCTCTTTGCTGGCCTATCTATCTCCTACTCTGGCTCAGGCTAGGATGTTGGGGCCGGGTCATGCAATAACAGGTCTAATGGTAAGTGATCCTCTTTCATCTTCTCTACCTCCACCCTTAACTTCTTCATCGACTCCTTGAAGCACGAGTCTTTCTCATTTTCTTTGACTCCTTAGCAAGCTCCTTCAATGTATTTCCATGAGAATTAACAACATCCATAATCAATTGCTGGTTCTCTAGGAGCTTTTTCTTGTTGTCCGGAAGCTCCTTGAGAGTTTCCTCCACTGACTATGGGACCTGTGGCTAAGGAGGTGCAGACTAGGCTGCCACCGATGTAGAAAGTACATACAGCTTAGAAATAGCTTCTTGCATCCAGTTGTTGATACTAGCGAGGGTTTGGCTCAAACTAAGGGCAGTCAAAGGGTATGCTGCGGATGAGGGAATATCTGGGGCTGTAGAAATGGAAGGACCTAGAGCCATGCCTGGGGTGGCTGGATGAGGCTGAGTAAGAGGCACGACTACTACTGGCTCTTTAGACTAGCCAGTGGAAACAGTGGATTTGCCCTTGCCTTTAGGGTTGTCATCACCCTGTAGGCTATACCAGGAAAAGGGTGCCTTCGGCTTTATCTTCACATCAAATTTCTTTTTCTCTACCCCTTGATCCTCGAAGTACATGGTTAGGAAATTTGGAAAGGGGTAGGATCTATCACCTTCGTTCACCACCCGTGTAATCACCCTGGACATCATATTCCCAATGTTGATCGGGTACCCCGCCATGATCGATGCCACCAATATAGCTCGGGAGAGAGGAAGAGAGTTTCTGCGAGTGGTGGGATCTAGCCTACTGCACACAAATGTCTCCCACCCTTTTGCTTCGAAGTTCAGGTTTCTCCTTAGAATTTTTACTCCCGTTGTCAACCATTCTGGTGTGGTACCTGGGATTGCCAAGTGCTCTGCTAACCACGTACGGGCATTCTCCCCCAAAGCCAGTTTTTCTAAGTACAGTGTCTCATCCACCTCCGAGAAGTCCAGGTAATCATTGATTGTTTTTCCGTCAAACATGATAGTCAAATTTCGCACCTTAGTCACTTTAGTGTCCTTTTTGATGTGGGAAACATTGGTGTAGAACTCTTTGACTAAGTGCTCATTGGCCTCCACCACTTGTAATGAGAAATATTCCTAACCAGCTCTTTCTATGAACTGCCTCAGCACATTGGGATTGTGAGGCAAGAGGTCCTTTGTAATGATTTTCCGCTCCGGTATCAACTTCACCATTCTCTAAACTTGTGGAAAGCCACTTCACTTACAAATCTATCTTTCCATGCTTCTGGTTTCCTAGTTCTCTCTACTCCTCCTACTTGGGGATCACCCTCTCCCTCTTCTTCTGCGGAGTGCTCACCGGATAGTGAAGTTGTAGGTGAGGTACAATATTCATTGTCACTGCCCGCAACTGAGCCCTCAGATGACTTAGAAGACCTTTGTACTGATGCTTGGGCAGTAGGGGAGCCCGAAGGTGAATTCCTCAATCTTTTCCTCTTCGGCCAGTCAAGAACATACTCCGGCATGGATTCTGAGTCAGATGCCTCCCGGAGGGCGCATACTCACTTCCTGAATGGGAAGCAGCTCTATCAATGGCGTTTATTGTCATTCTGGTCTCTTTGATGTTTTTCCGGACTTGGGGAGTCAATTTGATCATGCCCTTGCCTCTACCCCGAGAGGACTCTCCTTTTCCCTGTTGTTTTCTACCCCCGCCTCGTGATTGAACCATTGTCTGCAAGAGGAATTCAGTTTAAGTTAGTTAGTATCCCAGCATTAGATGAATCAGTGAAGAATGAGGTTGCATGCAGTTGAAGGCAGACTTGCAAAATATGCAGACGGCGGAGCGCACAAAATGAAGTGTGGCCGCAAAGAAGGTACCGCGGACCGCACAAAATGCACCGCGGTCCGCGCTGAGGTGGGGTTCAGACTACCCATTCTCTAAAGGAGGCCACCGTGGACCGCACAAAATCCATCGCGGCCGCGGTCCTTACCTTGTAACCTCTCTGAAGTCAACCCATCGCGGTCCGCACAAAATGGCATTGCGGACCGCGGTGAGCAATAAACAGTAACACTAACCTAGGGTTTCAAACTTTCGTCCGAATTTGAGCCTACAATCACATATTATTGATCCCCTAGGTGTTTAATCAATGTTTTTAAACTAATTAGTCCTAATGTAACTATTATTAAGCAAACCCTCGCATTGATTGAAAGAAAAGGGAAGAAAAAGAAAGAAGAAAAACAACTATTTAAAAAAAAATAAAAATAACCAAGTTAAACAAATAAGAAAACAAAATTAAAATTACCAGATGTGAGATGTAGTGTAGATGAATGAGATTTAGCAGGTGAAGTCAAGCAGAGAGTGATGAACATTGATGTTTTTACTATTGAGGGTGCAAAGGAGCGAAAAGTCTAAAATGAAGGCCTCAGGCCCTATTTATAGAAAAAGGACCTGGGCCCACGTCACCTACTCACCGCGGACCGAACAAAATGGGCTCGCGGTCCGCGATCCTCAGAAACAAGTGATACTGGGCTGATGTCCACTGTGGACTGCAAGAAATGCAATGCGGTCGCGGTGGTCCATCACGGACTGCATAAGTTGCATTGCGGCCGCAGTGGAAAACTTCAGAGAACCCCTTCTTTACTGTTAAATCACTCTGCGGGCCGCATTGGAATGTTTCCCCCGCACTAAGGCCTTTGCGGACACACAATATTCAATGTGGCCGCAATGCAAACTTCAGAGAGCTCAATTCTTTTTTCAACTTAGTCCTGCACTGCATCAAAACAATCCTACAGCATCCCACAACCAGTTAGTCTAAAAACAAATCCTATACTACAAAGAAAATCAAAGAAAAGAAAAAAAAGAAAGACACATGGGTTGCCTCCCAAGAAGCGCCTGATTTAACGTCGCGGCACGACGCATGTTACCAAGTTCAAAGGAATTTCATCAAAGCCACCACGTGGCTATCTTCAAATTTTCCAAGATAATGCTTGACCCGGTGCCTATTCACACGAAAAATCTCCCCATTCTTGTTCTTGAGATCAAGAGCACCAAAGGGTGTAACCAACACAACTTCAAACGGGCCACTCCACTTGGATTTGAGTTTTCCCGGGAAGAGACGAAGTCTAGAATTGAAAAGAAGCACCAAGTCTCCCACCTTGAACTCCCGGTCTTTGGAATATTTGTCATGGATATACTTCATTTTCTCTTTGTACAAAGAGGAGCTAGTATATGCATGAAATCTGAACTCGTCTAGCTCATTGAGATGATCAACTCTAAGATTTGCAGATGTATCCCAATCCAAATTCAATTTCTTCAAAGCCCATAGTGCCTTATGCTCCAATTCCACCGAAAGATGAAAAGCCTTTCCATACACCAACCGGTAAGGAGACATACTGATTGGGGTCTTGAAGGCGGTCTGGTAAGCCCAAAGAGCATCATCAAGCTTCCGGGACAAATCAACCCGATTAGCATTCACTGTCTTGGCCAAAATATTCTTGATTTCACGATTAGACACTTCCACAAGGCCACTTGCTTGAGGATGGTACGGAGTGGACACCTTATGATTGAATCCATACTTGGTTAACAATGAATCGAAGGCCCTATTGCAAAAATGAGATCCCCCCGTCACTATGATGGCACGGAGTGTCCCAAATCTTGTGAAAATATTCTTCTTCAGAAAACCAACCACACTTCGGGCCTCATTATTGGGCAAAGCCATGGATTCAACCCATTTCGAAACATAGTCCACCGCCACGAGTATGTAAGTGTTTCCACATGAGCTAACAAAGGGCCCCATAAAATCAATGCCCCAAACATCAAAAATATCCACCTCAAGGATTGTAGTGAGAGGCATCTCATCTTTCTTGGATATGCAACCAATTCTTTGGCATTCATCACACCGCGTGACCAACTCACTTGCATCCTTGTACAAAGTAGGCCAAGAGAAACAACAACTTAACACTTTTGAAGCGGTCCTTGCCCCTCCATGATGACCACCATAAGGTGAAGAGTGACATGACTCAAGAATTCACCCTTGCTCTTCTTCGGGCACACATCGCCGGATGACACCATCATTGCATATCTTGAATAAGTACGGTTCATCCCAATAATAATCCATGTTATCCCGTCTAAGCTTCTTCCTTTGTTTAGAAGAGAGCTCAAATGGGACAACACCGATGACAATGTATTTGGCGATGTCCGCGAACCATGGCATTTCATGCATAGTAACGGAGAGAAGTTATTCATCCGGGAAGCTATCATCAATCTCAAGCCCATCACTAGGTCGCCCTTGCTCCTCCAAACGGGAGTCTAGCCTTGGAATCCTTTTTCATCATGAGATACCGGAGTGCCGCATGGTCGGTGTGAACTATGACCTTGGGATCCATAAGATAAGGACATAATTTCTCCATTGCAAAGACTATAGCCAATAACTCTTTTTCGGTGATAGTGTAGCTCATTTGGGCGGAATTCATTGTCTTGCTTGAATAGTAAATGGGGTGAAAGATCTTGTTCACCCTTTGTCCCAAAACCGCACCCACCGTCACATCACTTGAATCACACATTAGATTAAAAGGAGAGCTCCAATCCGGCACGGTGATAATTAGCGTGGTGGTTAGCTTGTGCTTCAACAACTCAAATGCACTCATGTAATTCTCATCAAAGTGGAACTTGGCATCTTTCTTTAACAACTTGCAAAGAGGATTGACCACCTTCGAAAAGTCCTTGAAGAAGCACCGGTAGAACCCGGCATGCCCAAGAAAGCTACAGACTCCCTTTACCGAAGTTGGAGGTGGAAATTTAGAAATGACCTCAATCTTGGCCTTGTCTACTTCAATTCCATTCCTTGAGATTTTGTGGCCCAATATTATCCCTTCTTCAACCATAAAATGGCATTTTCCCCAGTTGAGCACTAGGTTGGTTTCTTCACAACGAGCGAGGACTTTATCAACATTGTTCAAGCATTCATCAACGGAGTCCCCAACCACGCTGAAATCATCCATGAATACCCCTAGAAAGTCTTCAACCATGTCAGTGAAAATTTCCATCATGCACCGCTGAAATGTAGCGGGTGCATTGCACAATCCAAAAGGCATCCTGGAAAAAGCAAATGTCCCATAGGGACAGGTGAAGGTTGTCTTTTCTTGGTCCTCCGGAGAAATCAAGATTTGGTTATAGCCTGAATACCCGTCCAAGAAGCAATAGAAAGCTCTCCACGCAAGTCTGTCAAGCATTTGGTCCAAGAAAGGCAATGGGAAGTGATCCTTGCGAGTCACCTTGTTCAATTTGTGGTAATCCATGCATACCCGCTAACCTGTAACTTTCCTTGTTGGAATAAATCCGTTCTTGTCATTTTGAACCACGGTCATACCACCCTTTTTTGGAACACATTGGACCGTAGAAGTCCAAGCACTATCCGAGATTGGGTAGACGACCCCTGCATCAAGACACTTGATTATTTCTTTCTTCTTTCATTGCTTCATTTAGCCCGTTGATGTTCTACGGAAGGCTTTGCTCCATCCTCGAGAATGATTTTGTGCATACAAAATGCGGGGCTTATTCCCCGAATATCTGCAAGTGTCCATCCTATGGCCTTCTTCCTCCTTTGTAACACTTTGAGAGTAGAGTCTACCTGCAATTTGGTTAGGCAAGATGAAAGTATAACAAGTAAAGTACGAGAAGGACCAAGAAATTCATGCCTGAGGTGTGGTGGAAGTGGCTTCAACTCCAATGTAGGTAGCTCTTCAATTGAAGGCTTTGTCGGAGGAGTTTTCCGATTCTCCAAATCCAAGGATAACTTTCGAGGACCATATGAGTAAGAACCCATGCCTTGTAGAGAATTGGTACTCTCGATCAAGCCATCCACCACAATATCATCATGGTTCAATAAAGCTGCCTCCACGGGATCCTCAACATTTATCATTGAGCTTGTTTATCAATAATGACCTCGGGAACAAGGTCCATGAAAGAACATACTTTCGTGCTATTGGGTTGCTTCATTGACTTGCACACGTGGAACACAACCTTTTCATCGCCCTCCCGGAAGGTGAGCTCACCGGCCTCCACGTCAACTTAGGCCTTCCTCGTTGCAAGGAAGGGCCTTCCTAAAATGATAGGAACTTCATAATCCACCTCACAATCCAAGATAACAAAATCCGCGGGCAAGATGAACTTGTCAACCCGCAACAAAACATCATCAATGATTCCTAAAGGCCTCTTCATAGATCGATCCACCATTTGAAGACGCATGGAAGTAGCCCGAGGTTGAACTATACCCAAAGTTTTGAAGACCGAATATGGCATCAAGTTTATGCTAGCTCAGAGGTCACACAATGCTTTGGAGAAATCCGCACTCCTAATTGTACAAGGAATGGTGAATGCACCGGGTCCTTCAAGCTTAGGTGCCATTGAATGCACTATAGCACTCACTTGGTGAGTCATCTTTATAGTTTCTCACTTCATTGACCTTTTCTTTGTGACCAAGTCCTTCATGAACTTGCCATACCCGGGCATTTGCTCTAAAGCTTCAACCAAAGGAACATTTATGGATAAGCCCTTCATCATGTCGATAAATTTCTTGAATTGATTCTATTACTTTTGCTTTGCCAACCTTTGAGGATAAGGAGGAGGAGGCCTAGGCAATGGTGCCTTAGCCTTTGGTACGACCGGCTCCGGTATATCAATTACGTGTTCCCTAGACGGGTTCACGTCACTTTGCAATTCTACTTCTTGGTTATGAATATCAATCCTCACCTCACTAGTTGTAGGCTCTTCTACCATTTGTTCAACCTCAATCGGAACCTAATCATTTGGCAATTCATCATCATCACCAACAACTCTCTTTTGTTTAGAAGAACTAGCCTCACCACCTCTTCCACTTCTTGTGGTCACCGCCATGGCGTGACCGGTATTGTTGTTGTTGTTCCCACCCTTGGGGTTCACCACTGTATCACTTGGTAGTGCTCCCTTTGGGCGTGTGTTCAAGGCGTGAGAGATTTTTCCCATTTTCACTTCAAGATTTGGAATGGAGGTGTTATGGGAGGCAAGTTGAACATCCGAATCCGCATTGCGATCCATCATTTGTTTGAAAATTTGCTCAATGCTACCCATGTCATTACTTGAGGAGCTTTGGCCTTGTGATTGATAGGGGGTGGATTGTTGGGTTGCTGATATATCAGGGGCCTTTGAAAGCCCGACCCCCGGTTACCGTTTCCACCCCGTGTCGCGCTCCCTTTTTCTATCGCACGGGTTAGGTACGGTGAGAACGGGTTCTATGACATTCAGGAAAACTCCTTAAAAGAAAGGGTTTAAGGAAAAGTCACCACCTAACGATTTTTATGGTGCGTTAGGGCACCTAGAGTTGATAACTCATGAACTGGTTTTGCATTACCAGAGATTGGGTAAGGGCTTGAAATTATCCCAAGGGGAAGGTGTTAGGCACCCCTCAAGATCCACAACTGTGGGTCCCAGCCAAGAAGGTTTGTGAATTTGGACGGTGAACAAATAGCAAGTAAGGTTCATATAAGAGGGGATTTCAAACAAGCATGAAATTTTTTAAAAGTTTTGGAGAAAGCATTAGAATAAACATTTGAAAAGAACTGTCCTAGGTTTAAAGTAATACGGATCACATCAATGCAATACCTGGTATGTCACACCTCGAAGAGGCGGCTACATGTGGTATTAGCGCACCGGTCATCATATCCGTATTCTACCCTGCCCACCCCGTGAAGGTTATTTAAAACGCATGTGTTGGTCATGAATTCTAATTGCGTGCTATTACCCGTCCCATTCTATAAGTCCTGGAGGGTATTTAGGACTACTAATCCTACAAGGTGAGTAATAGGCTGAACTCCTAGGTTTAAAAGGATAAAATTCTAAGCGACATGCAAAACAAATAGGAATAAAGATATGGGGAACACATAAGGGCAGATACGGGGCTCACAGACCCCTCCACAAGTAAACACGTAGGTAGCACATCTCAAACACATTTAAGGTCTCAAAGATGGGAGTTTAAAAACAGGAGTTTAAAGTGAAACGGTAAGTTTCAAAAGGATCTGCTTTGAAAACACTTAGCGATGAAGTAGACAATTCAACTTAAATTGAGTAATTCAGAAAATGGTTAATTTTCAGAAATGCAGTTGTTTTAGAGACAACGGTAAGATTTAGAAGATATTCAGGGATTTAAAGTTTCCAGAAAATACAGATGAAAATCATTAAAGCATGGTTTGTAGTGATATAGTGATTTTAAAAGAGAAGTGACTAAAATGCAGTAGCTTAATAGAGAGTAGTAGTTAAAAAGAGAATTATAGTAAAAGAATGGTAAATTGTATCAAAAAATAGCAGGTTGACAGAGCAAGGATTCAGAATGGCACAATTAGAGCGGAGTGACTTTACAACCCAGTAGTTTGAAAACATATTAGTGCAAGAACCAAAAAATCTTAAGGGTTAGCAAATGCACGACTTCAAGATTTGCTAAAAATATAGAGTAGGAGTCTTAATAAGAAGTAGAGTGAACTTCAGAGAGGCAAAATCAAGAATGGGAGCAGCAGAGTTCAAAAGGTTAAGCGAGGCTGACTAAACTAGAACATAATTGATTTGATTTTAATACGCATTAGGCCTAAAGTTTGCCTAGGCGCCGTATACATTGCCTATTCGTTTTGAAGGGTGAACATGCATATTTGATTCTGATTAGACACGCAGGATAGTATATTTGCAGAAGCGTTTTAAACAACTTAGCCATATTTTAACAAGATTATTAGATTAACATGCTAATTAGGCGTTCAACTACTGTAATTCGAACAGATAAGAAGTCCTAAAGAAAGGATATCTAATGCACATAGGGGTATCCTAAGAATATGGTTTCTAGATGAAGAATGCAGTGATAATGCTTTATGAAAGTTTACTAGCTTGTTATTAACTGTGATCATGGTTACGAAATGAGTATAATAACATGCTGAAAGTAGAGGACCTAAAGTAGGATTTCTAATGCATGAGATGCATGTCCTAGGCAGGCTATCTATTGCACATGTAGATAAATAAACTCTATAAGCATATTTTCTACCCATTATTAAGCTAAGCATGCATAACCCCCCATACTCACTATCCAGCCCCCAACTATTCGTTTACAAATTATTACAAACCAATAATAAATGAATTACAGTAATGCAAAAGGAAAACTAAGAAGCTACTTCTATAGGGAGCCTTCAATCAGGCACAATCTCCCAGCTTCGATCCTTTCGAGTTTCACAGCCTTATATGGCCTGGGTGCGGCAAAGATCCTAGGGGCCCAATGGATCCTTGGCCAATACCAGCACCCAAGCAAATTGCCAAGATTTTAACAAGTGCAGTGTAGAGTTACCAGCCTTTTGTGTCAAATTTCAATGAGTACTCAAGGGGTACTCAAGGCAATGCTCACACGAAGGGGGTAGGACCTAATTTCTAAGAGTAATGTGAAGTTCTTATAGTTTAAAAAGAGAATTTTTTGAGTTTGAAATGAGTGGTTGGAAATAACTGTACTTGGAATATAACTTTAGAAAAAGTAATAAACAGTTTATTAAAGAGAGAAGCAGTACAATCACAACCAGTATAGGGAACTCATGAAAGAGCACACACAACAGGGGCAAGGGGTTGGGGACAAATGACTTTGTTATCAGCATTAGATCCAAGTTACAGGTTTTCATAGTTATCACCTAGTAGTCATATAGTTGTCACATAATTGTCACAAAACATCATAGATTGGCAGAGGCAAGAGTGTACAACATTCAAGTGTTAATAGAGGTAGGTTCATAACCTAGGGAGTTAAACATGCATGAAGGCCTAATAGTCAAGTCAAGGTAAGAAAAATATTAACCTATAAACAAATGAGCATGTCAGAGTCACAGAATGAAAATGAGGCATATCAGCCTAAGAGAAAGAGATGGATAGTAGTATACAGTCACAATTTCATGGAAACACATGGAAGCATGATACATATTCAGACTTAACAAAGGGAAAGACATGATGGGGTTAAGCTAATTACAGGGTAGGCAATAGAACCACAGGATAAAACACATAAGGAATAGTAAGTAAATGAACAAGAACTGGAGCATATTGTATAGAGATACTATAAAACTAACTTAGAGGCATACCAGTCGAATAGTAAGGAATAGCAAATTGCAAAGAGATGGAGCAGCATCAACAGTGTGCAGAATGAGAGAGCAGCAGTAGAGCAAATAGAAAAAGAGAGAAAGAGCACAAGAGAGAATGCATAATAGTCTCTGTGTGTTTGTGTGTGCTATCAATGTTAGTGTTCCTGTCAGTTAAGAGTGAAGGCAGAGCATATATATTTGAAAATCAAGTAGTGAATAAGGTAAAAATCAAGTCAAGTAGTAATTGGAGGAACTCGAAATCAATTAATCAGGAAATTAAGGCAAGTGCTCCCTTAACTCAAGGGATTTTATTCAAACGGTAAGAATCAGTAATATAGAAGGCAAGAAGAATCACTACATGATTAATAAGGAAGGAATCAATTTAGTTCAGTAATTTTGGGACTCAGAATCAATTAGTGTAACAAGCAGTGCAAGTACTCCCTTAATTAAGGGAGTTAACTTCAAACGGTAATAAGCAGGTAACAAAGGAAAGAGATTATACATAGCTTTAAGGAAATAATTCAAGCAGCAAGTATAGAACAGACAAATTAGGCTAGATACATAATACTCTAATTAAGTAAACAATGTAAGAATAAATTAACACCATAGTCATTCACATAATAAGGCAAGAGATAAAAGGAAATCAGTAAAGATGTTGTCACAGGAAAGTAGTGAGGCTAACCTGGAGTGAGATTCAAATCAAGGGAATCAACACCAAATCAAAGGAAAGTTTTTGCACAAATAAGGAAAAATTCAGGCTCAGCCAAGAGTTATAAGGAAAATACACGAAATTACAGCTTTAAGGAAAGTACCACAGCCTTAAAGATAACTCGTAAGAATCAGTATAAAATCACCATGTAACCAATCAATAGGATGTATAGTCAAGTTTACTAAACGATATATAGCCCGTTTTGAACAATATCAGGGAAAAACCCTAAGCAAAGAACACAGAACAATAGGGGATTGAAACACTAGCACCAAAATTAAGCAAAGAGCATAGAACTCCGAGAAGAATCCAGAGGAACACACAGACAAGCAAACATGAAGAACATAATACGAATACAGACCCTAAAACTGGGGTTTCATCATAAAAATGAGATTTAAGCAGGAAAAATGTCTAAAAATATACTGGAACTTAAGATTAGCACTAAAAATCAGAAGATAAAGCGTTTTCAAAAGGGGTTGAGAAATCCTAGTTTCGAAAAAGGGACAAAAGCGTTTTAAACTTGAATATTTGTAAAGATCAATTAGAGAATGATTCAAAACAGGAAGGAAAGAGTCGAAAATCATTAAAATACAGAGATTTAAAGGTTTGGGCCAGGATTAGGGTTTCGTGAGAAACCAGAGAGAGAAGTAAGGAAAAACCTGGCTGTGAAACTCGGGACAAATGGCGTTTAGAGCACCATTGAGTCAAAAACCATCGGAGACGGACGAAAACAACCGTAGACGGAGCTTCCAGTGGTGGTCCGGCATGGTCGGAACCCATGGAGGTCTCAGATATTGAAGAGATCAGAGAGATAAGGCTTCAAGGTGGCTAGTGGTCGAAAGAGGTGAGACTGGAAGTGGACGGAGAAAGCCATCAGAGAAGACGAAGAACCAGAAGGTTCCAGAGAGAAGGGGGAGAAGAAGAGACAGATGAGAGAGAGAGTGGTCTTGAAGAGTGAGAGACGGGGAGGGGGTTGGTTAGGGTTAATTAAGGTAAGCTTAGATCTGGGTCGTTGATTTGAATTAATCAACGACTCAGATTGAAGCTGGGATTGGGTCGGGTATGGATTGAATACTGGGTTGGGGTAATTGGGCTGATTGAGTTGGATATTTTAGGGGTTTAAATGTGGCTAATATTTAAACAAAAATAGGCTAGATGTTAAATACCCAATAAATAAGTAATTAATTAATTAAAATAGTCAATAATTATATAAAAATGAAATTAATCTAGAAATAAGTAAGATTACAGTAATTGGCTAATATTAAGTGTAAAATACATAAATTTTGAATTAAAATAATATGAAATGTCTAATTGGGTCATAATTGCTAAATTATTGTAATTGGAATTAAATAAAGCTCAATTGGCCAATTTGTGAAATAATTGGATTTCAATAGATAAGAAATGATTGTAAATGACATACTGAACTGGAAAATATTTTGAAATTATTTAGAACACAATTTATGAATTATTTAAAATATGAAATATTAAATAAATGGGAAATAATAAAAATATGGAAAAATAGGAAAAAATACCCATTATTGCAAAGAGTAATTTTGAAAGCTTATATGCGAGTTCGAAAATAATTTGAGGAAAAATTGGGTATCAACAGCTGCACCACTTTACCCGGGAAGGATGAAAGAGTTGTCGGGTAAAGATATGATGGCCAATTTTGACCGAGGTGAAATTATGGGGTAAAACTAGGTCGCACCCTGGCTTCTGAGCTGCCTACATATCCCAGGTTTCACAGGAATCAGGTCGTATGTAGTTCCGGAATCATCGGCAAAATATACCGGTGATGTTTCACAAGAACGGACGCAAGGTGCATGGTAAGGTAAAAGTAGGAAGGTCTTACGGGGTTGTATCGGAGAACTGGAGCGGTTTGCTCCTGCCTGATTGGCTTTTCCGTCCGAGTTACCTGCAAATAGAGAACAAGCGTATATTGTGCATAATATAAACATGATGCAGGTTCCCATTGGACTATGAATGCTGTCTTCGGACAATTGGGATGATGTCCTTAGACCATGATGTCCTAGGCCATGGATCGCTTGGTGCGGGATTCGCAGGCTATGAAATGATGTTCTCGGACCATGAGGATGGTGCCTCAGAACCATGTGCCTTTGAATAATGATGTGCAGGTTGAATAAAAGAGATCCTTAGGCCATGAAATGATGTTCTCTAGCCATGAAAATAGTGCCTCTGAACGATGACGCCTTTGGACAAGTTGGCGATATTTCAGCCCATGAAGGATGTAGTAGTATGATGTTGACAAGACAGATCTAGTCTTGTGATTTGTGAAAAGAAAGAGGGGCAGAGCTTAGCCCAAAAGAAAGCATAAATAAATAACGTAACGAAAGGTGAGTGCTTTAAAAAGGTAGAAAGGAGCTTTGCGTAATGAAGTGGAATGTAGAGAGAGGTAGCGTGGAACCTCGGAAGGTAGAATAATAGCTTTATGCAATGCAGGAAATAAATGCAGGAGAGGTAGCGAAAAACCTCGGAAGGCAGAATGATAACCTTATGCAATGCAGGAAATAAATGCAGGAGAGGTGGCGTAGAACCTTGGAAGGCAGAATGGTAGCCTTATGCAATGCAGGAAATAAATGCAGGAGAGGTAGCGTGGAACCTCGGAAGGCAGAATGGTAGCCTTTATGCAGTGCAAGAAATAAATGCAGGGAGGTAGTGTGGAACCTCGGAAGGCAGAATGGTAGATTTATGCAAAGATGCGAATGCAGGGGAGGTTGAGCTTAACCTCGGAAGGCAGAATGGCAGCCTTTATGCAGTGCAGGAAATAAAATGCAAGGGAGGTAGCGTAGAACCTCGGAAGGCAGAATGGTAGCCTTTATGCATTGCAGGAAATAAATGCGGGGAGGTAGCGTGGAACCTCGGAAGGCATAATGGTAGCCTTATGCAATGCAGAAAATAAAACGACAGTAAGAGTTCTTAGCTGATGATAAAGTGCGGTGATACGATTGTTGCGAATGAAGTGTCGTTTGCAATGATGATAACGTCGGCATGTGCGGCGAGTTTGAAAGCATGTCTTTGGGAAACATACAATCTTGCCGGGAGATAACAAGTTTTGGACTTTCACCGCCTTTGTGCCTACATCAAAGAAAAATCGTGAGTTTTGTAAAGGGGAGGGTTAGTTCGTATCCCCACTGGCTCGGCTCGGCATGTCCGCTTGCTGATGATAACTTTGTTTGTACCACAGGGGTAGCGTTGCTAAAACAAGCTGTTTTTGAGAAATAAATATGCATGGTTTTATAAAATATGATATAACATACAATTGAAAAATAGTTTCCTTTGGATGAACCGACGACCACGACGCGGTTCAAGACATTGCAACCTCTCTTGCTGCGGAAATTTGAGGGTCTTCCTCAAAATTCTGCCCCAGTTTGATGGGTGAAGGCTTCTGGCTGTTACTAGTGCGGTGCTCGGCTGAACTTGTTTCGTAATTTTGAG
Source organism: Nicotiana undulata (assembly GCA_005239495.1). Taxonomy (NCBI): domain Eukaryota; kingdom Viridiplantae; phylum Streptophyta; class Magnoliopsida; order Solanales; family Solanaceae; genus Nicotiana; species Nicotiana undulata. The sequence goes on along the minus strand of ML253686.1, from coordinate 22,717 downwards.
GTCCCTCCTCAAAATTATGCCCCAGTTTCCATTCGTGGGGTAAATGAAATTTTTTATTAAGATGTGACCAAACCCATAGGGCTACCTACGTATCCCCTCTTAAACGGGAATCAGGTCAGGCGTAGTTCAATTTACAACATTGATAGAAACGTAACAATTACACATAGTAGCGCTTGACTGCGTCTGAGTTGATATGTTTAGGCCAAATTTCTCCATCCATTTCTGCCAGTAAGACTGCTCCTCCTGTTAGCACTCGGTGAACCATGTACGGGCCTTGCCAATTGGGAGATAATTTCTTCGTCTTGATAAGGAAAGATTTTCTTTAACACCAGTTGCTCCGGTGTGAATCGTCTTGGTTTGAATTTCTTGTTGAAGGCTCTGGTCATTCTATTCTGATATAGCTGACCATGACAAACCGCGTTCATTCTTTTTCCGTCTATGAGGGCCAATTGCTCATAGCGACTTCTTACCCATTCTGCGTTGCTGAGCTTAGCTTCTTGTATGATTCTCAAAGATGGGATCTCAACTTCAGCAGGAATGACGTCTTCTGTACCATATACCAACATGTAAGGAGTTGCCCCGGTTGATGTGCGAACAGTGGTGCGATACCCCAACAGAGCAAATGATAATTTCTTATGCCATTGCTATGCTTTTCTATCATTTTTCTCAATATCTTCTTGATGTTCTTGTTGACAGCCTCAATGGCTCCATTCATTTGAGGTATGTATGCTGTAGAATTCTTGGGTTCGATCTTGAAGGCTTCACACATTACTCTCATCAAATCACTGTTTAGGTTGGAACCATTATCGGTGATGATTGACTCTGGAACTCCAAACCGACAAACACTGCGGTCGCGGACAAAGTCAGCTACCACTTTCTTAGTAACTGCTTTGTAGGATGCTGCTTCGACCAATTTGGTGAAATAGTCAATGGAAACCAGAATGAACCTGTGTCCATTGGAGGCTGCAGGCTCGATCGGTCCAATAACGTCCATGACCCAGGCGGCGAACGGCCATGGTGGGCTTGTTGCATTAAGCTCACTAGGAGGTACCTTTATCACACCCCATGTATCCGATGGCATTTGCGGACATACTGGATGCAGTCTGTTTCCGTGGTCATCCAGAAATAACCATCCCGAAGTATCTTTTTTTCTAGAACAAACCCGTTCATACGAGGACTGCATGTACCAGCATGTATTTCCTCCAACAGCTTCGTTGCTTCCTTTGCCTCGACACATATTAGAAAACCCAGATCGGGAGTCCTCCTGTATAGGATTCCTCCGCTGTGAAAGAAATTGTTTGATAACCTTCAAAGAGTGAGCTTCTGAGTAGCGTTTGCAAGCTCTGGGTACTCTCCCTCCGCCAAGTACTCCTTAATATCATGAAACCAAGGCTTTCCATCTGCTTCTTCTTCAACATGGGCGCAGTAGGCCGGCTGATTGTGAATCTCCACCGGGAAAGGATCAATGAAGTTCTTATCTGGATGTTGGATCATAGATGACAAAGTAGCCAATGCATCGGCGAACGCATTCTGGATTCTGGGAACGTGCCGGAATTCAATCTTTGTGAACCTCTTTTTCAATTCTTGCACACGATGTAGATATGGCAATATTTTGGAATTCTTGGTCGCCGACTCTCCTCGGACTTGGTGTATCAATAAGTCTGAATCACCAATCACTAATAATTCTTGGACATTCATGTCGATGGCCAAGTTGAGCCCTAGGATGCAGGCCTCATATTCAGCCATGTTAGGTTGTGCAGGGGAACCTGAGTTTGGCGGATACCGGGTAGTGCTGATCAGTTTCTGAAATTAAGACTGCTCCAATACCCACGCCTTTGAAGTTTGCGGCCCCATCAAACAACAACCTCCAACCGTCATAGGATTCTGCAATGTCCTCTCCTACGAATGACACTTCTTCATCGGGGAAATACATTTTTAATGGTTCGTATTCTCCGTCCACAGGATTTTCAACAAGATGATCGGCTAATGCTTGTCCCTTGACTGCCTTCTGAGTTACATAAATGATGTCGAACTCACTTAACAGGATCTGCCATTTAGCTAGCTTGCCAGTGGGCATGGGCTTCTGAAAGATGTACTTTAGCGGATCCATCCTCGATATGAGGTACGTTGTGTAGGCACAGAAATAGTGCCTCAGCTTCTGCGCGACCCAAGTCAAAGCACAACAGGTGCGCTCTAATAGAGAATACCGGGCCTCATATGGAGTAAAATTCTTGTTGAGGTAGTAAATTGCTTGCTCTTTCCTCCCTGTTTTGTCATGTTGCCCGAGAACGCAACCGAAAGCTCCATCTAACACAGCAAGGTATAGTAATAGAGGTCTACCCGGCTCTGGCGGTACCAAGACCGGTGGTGCTGAGAGGTACTCTTTGATTCTGTCAAAGGCCTTTTGACAATCCTCAGTCCATTTGGTGGCAGCATCCTTTCTTAGCATTTTGAAAATCGGTTCACAAATGACAGTGGACTGGGCTATGAACCGGCTGATATAATTGAGCCTTCCTAGGAAGCTCATAACATCCTTTTTGTTCCTTGGTGGCGGCAATTCTTGGATGGCTTTGACCTTTGATGGATCTAGCTCTATTCCTCGACGACTGACAATGAACCCTAGCAGCTTGCCAGCAGGAACCCCGAACGCACACTTCGCGGGGTTAAGTTTCAGATTGTATTTCCTTAACCTGTTGAAGAACTTTCTCAAATCTTCCATGTGATCGGCAGCTTTCTTTGATTTGATGATGACGTTGTCCACATATACCTCGATGTCCTTGTAAATCATATCATGGAATATATTAGTCATGGCTCTCATGAAAGTGGCCCCTGCATTCTTCAGACCGAATGGCATCATCTTGTAGAAATACACTCCCCACAGCATAATGAATGTCGTTTTCTCAGCATCTTCTTCATCCATCCAAATCTGATGGTAACCAGCAAAACAATCTACAAAGGACTGCAGCTCGTGCTTGGCACAGTTATCAATTAAGATGTGTATGTTTGGCAAGGGGAAGTCGTCTTTCGGACTGGCCCGGTTGAGATCCCGGTAGTCGACGCAGACTCTGACCTTCCCATATTTCTTTGGTACAAGCACAATGTTAGCTAACCATGTAGGATATTCGACCACTCGGAGAACCCCAACGTTGATCCTCTTGGTGACCTCTTCTTTGATTTTCAAGCTCATATCTGGTTTGAACTTCCTGAGCTTTTGCTTCACTGGTGGGCATGTTGGATTGGTTGGCAGCTTGTGGGCCACAATAGATGTACTGAGGCCAGTCATGTCGTCATATAACCAGGCGAATATGTCCTCATATTCCTTTAAGAATTCCATATATTCCTCCTTTTCTGACGGCGATAGATGAATGCTGATGCGCATTTCTTTGATGATCTCTGCGTTTCCCAGGTTGACGACCTCAGTCTCGTCCAAGTTAGACTTAGGTCTATTCTCAAATTTCTCGACCTATTTAATAATATCCTCAGGTACATCATCCTCGTCTGACTCGAAATCCGTTCGTTGTGTTGCCTCGTTGCAAGTCACAGTCGTCGGTTCATCAAGATAAGTAATAGTAATGCTGTGTAAAATAAAGTGATGGGGAGGAAAGAAGTAGCAAGTAAACATAAGATTTATAAAGAAACTGGAAATGCTTTGATAAATTAAATAATTGTTTAAACATGGGAGCTCTTTCTTGCAGAAATTAAAATGCGAGAACAAAATTCTTTAAATAAATAAACTGAAAATAATGCTTGTTTTGTTAGCCTTGCTACCCCGAGGCTCGACGGGCTTTGGTTGTCCCGACGGACCAATTGTTGAGACATGATCCCTTGCTCACAACTTGTATAGAAAGTCCTTCCTCCCCTTCCTCTTCAAGAATGACACAGCAGTCCATGTCCTCATCATCCAGAAATAGATCCCTTATTGCCGCTAGCGCTTCCTCCTCGTCTGTACCATATGTGATGTCAGCTGGCTGGAAAGTCTGCTCTATGTGGGGTATTGGCTTCTCCAATGGGTAGTAAGGGAGACGCCATGGTGGCGACCAGTCCTTGAACTCCTCCCAAATGTACTCGTACCCTAGACCAAAAGTAGTACTGTGCTTCTTGAGTGTTATTGGCTTTGTTATTCCTTGGAGATTCTTACCGAGCCCTTTACCCGGCTCGTACCCTTGCCAGTTCAATATGGTTCGGTCTTACTGCCCCACCACTTGTCCTTGTCAATGGCGTTAACACGTTCAACGTTGTGGTAGATTTCTCCACACAACTTCCTCCTTCCATCGATGACCGAAAAGGTCTGGCGACCGTAGATATGGTTTCTACCGTCGCCGCAATGATTACCTCTTGGTGATTCCATTCAAACTTCACAGTTTGGTGTAAGGTTGATGTTACGGCCCCAGCCGCATGGATCCAAGGTCGTTCCAACAACAAGTTGTAGGACGCAGGAACATCTATCACTTGGAAATCTACATCGAACCAAATTGGTCCCATTTGTAAGCACAAGGTGATTTCTCCCATGGTGGACCTCTGCGAACCGTCGAAGGCTTTTACGTTGATCTCTCCTTACTTTATCTCATGTACACTTTTTCCCAACTTCTTGAGCGTGACCAGCGGACAGATGTTGAGGCCGGAACCCCCATCAATTAGGATCCTTGTGATGAAATGATCCTCACATTGCACCGTGATGTGTAGTGCTCTGTTATTCCCTAGTCCTTCGGGCAGCAGCTCATCTTCATGGAAAGTGATCTTGTGACTTTCCAGTACCTGGCCTACCATGTTAGCAATTTCCCCACTAGTGATATTGTCTGGTACGTATGCTTCACTCAGCACCCTTAGCAAAGCACTCTTGTGAGTTTCAGAGTTTTGTAACAGGGAGAGGATGGATATCTGAGCTGGCTTTTTGTTCAACTGGTCGAGGATTGAGTATTCCTTGGCTTGTATCTTTCTCCATTGATCGTCTGAACCTGTTTCAATGATGGGGGGACGGTTGTTGGCCTACTTGCTAGAATCGGCCAAATATTCGGGGGTATAAATTCTGCCAGTTCTCGTCATACCATGTGCAGCGATGGCTTCTTCAGACTTGCCTTTACCTTTCCTCCTTGCTTCAGCGGTATAGTCTCATGGAATGGCGTCTGAGTAAAAGGGTGTCGTTGTTGACATTGCCACTGGAATAGGTGTTGTCATTCTTATTCCTTCCGGAGTATATGTTATAGACGGCCGGACTGCAACTTCGAGCGGTCGTACAAACTCGACTTCGATCGGCCCTGGGGTCTTTCCTTTGGCGGGTGGTCTTGATTCAAACTCAAGTGGAATGGACATGTTTACCTCAGCTTCCTCAGATGGCTGCATCTGGACAACGATCAGATTAAGAGTAATTGCAGGCTTCTTCGGATCACTCTCTTCAATTAGCCCAATTGATCCCTCGGGATCCCAGTCATCTTCAACCTCAATCATGTGGACACCACCTTTATGGTCAGGCAGCGGATTATTGCTAACATTAGGAGCAGGGTCCTTGTCTACAATGATCTTCTTATCTATGAGGGTCTGTATCTTGTCCTTCAAGGAACGGCATTCCTCGATGGTGTGTCCCTTCATGTCGGAGTGGTAAGCACAGGTTTTGTTTGGGTTGACCCACTGAGAAGGGTTCTCAGGGGGGACAGTGGGAATGGGTGTGACATAACCGGCGGCTTTGAGCTTTTCGTATAATTGGTCAATGGGTTCAGCTATGGTGGTATACCGTTTTGGTGGACGACGGTCGAAGTTTGGGCGAGGTATCGGGAAGTTTTGGCGATTAAGTTGTGATTGGTAGTGAGAAGGTTGGGGTAGGCATTATAGACGGGAGCTAGTTGGAAGTATCTGGGCGAGGTAGGCTGATATGTGGGTGGTGGAGCTTGGTATGTGGGTGAGGGTGTTTGGTATTGAGGTGAGGGTGCTTGGTAGCTTGGAGCTGGTTGGTACGTAAAGGAAGGTGCGGGGTATACTTGGTATTTGGGAGAGGACTTGGCTTGTTGTGCCACCATCACGGCTCCTACATCCCTTTTCTTGGACACACCACCGGATTTCAGAGCTTTATTGGTAGCCTGTAAGGCTTCAAAATTAGTAACCATACCATTTTTGATGCCTTCCTCGATTCGCTCTCCCAGCTTGATGATATCAGAAAACTTGTGCCCTTCGACCATCATCAGCCGTCATAATACTGAGGATCCTGAGCGCGTACAAATAATTTCTTCATTTGTTCCTCTTCATAGGCCGGTCTGACCTTGGCAGCTTCTGACCTCCAACGAGTAGCATACTCGCGAAAGGTCTCTATTGGTTTCTTCTTCAAGTTCTGGATGTAGAACACATCCGGTGCATTCTCCGTGTTGAATCTGAATCTATCCATGAAGTCCGTAGCCATGTTCACCCAATTGGTCCATTTCTTTGGATCCTGGTTGATGTACCAGGATAGTGCATCACCTTTCAAACTCCTCATGAAGAGTTTCATGCGGATCCTTTCATCTTTCCCCACGCCTACCAATTTGTCGCAGTATATCCTCAGATGGACTGTTGGATTACCAGTACCATTGAACATATCGAACTTAGGAGGTTTGTACCCCTCGGGACATTCAACATCGGGCTGTATGCAAAGATCCTCATAGTTCAACCCCTCAATCCCTTTAACTCCTTCGACGCCCTAAACTCGGTTGGTCAATTTCTTGAGTTCCTCGGCTAAATTCCTGATGAGCTTATCCTTCTCGTCGGACTCATGGGAATGCGGTGTGGAATGAGCTACGATTTCCACATAAATGGGATTATCGTAAGCCTAGAAGTGGTCTCTCGTCTGATCCTGGAGAGGCGGAGTGTTGTAGTGACATGTGTTGTGTTGTGCTGGTGGAACTGGATCTTTGGGGTGATTGGGTTGTTTGGGGATGTTTTGTGGTAAAGTGGGGTTCGGAGCATTTGGGAAGTGAACGTCTGGGACGTTGAGGGAGAATGATAAGTGGGCCAAGTTCTTGACTTGATCAAGTTCCTCTTGGAACTTTAGCAGCTTCTTCTCTAGTGGAGACATACCCTCGTGCAGAACCTGAATACCCTGACCATCAGTGATCTCAACCTGTTCATCCATGTTGTCTTTTCTAGTACCGCTTGCATCTGCCATCTTAGTTTTACCCTTGATGTTTCCTTTGGGAGGACTGGGAGGAGGAGGGCACTTTGATCTTGTGCAATAAGTTGTTGATGCCAGAGTGCACGAACTAACCTTTGGGGAAGGGGAATAACTTAAATAAAAACAAAAAAGGTAGTGAAGTTAGTGAGGATTATGAAGAATATTGCTGTAATTTAAACACGTAATGCGAAAATGTAAAACGCATCCTAAGTTGGGGAACCTCTTTATGCCCGAGGTAGGCCTAGCGACAAATTAATTTGGAGAACTTAAAATACTAAATGCCTCATTTTATTGATAATAAAATAGACAAATCCAACTTGACTCTAAGAATGCGAAAATATAAAATGTCACTAATGGCCAGTGGCCTTATTACATCAAAAGCAAAGTAAAGACAAATCCTATCTATTTGGTCCCAGAAGGACCTTCCCCAGACTCGGCATCTCTGCTTGCTTTAATCAACATTCCCATCTCGCGGAGTCCCAGCAGTAAGTAGGTCTTGGCTAGAATTCCCGTGACACGTCTCGATCCTCTTAAGGAACTTCTCCTCCAAGTCAACTATGCCTCGTTCCAAGTGTGCTAGACTTTGGGTGGAAATGATGGCCATGTCCTTCCATTCCTCGATCAGCTTCTTGTTGGCTATGTGGATTTTGTGATGATCTTCCTCACAGTCATGGAGCCTTTTGCGAAGCTGGTTAAGTCTAGTTATTGCTTCGGCTTTCTCATCTATGACCCTATGTCCTCGAGCAAACCCTGGTTCAATACTTCCTCCCCAGTTATCTTTCAACCATCCCAGATAATAAAGAGAGCAACCGGCGTGATACCTGTCGGTCTCGATAGTATCCTTCTCCAACCGGATCCTGCAGAGCCACAATTGTTGAGCTTGACACTTGTGAGGGTTGTCATCATTTTGGAAGTCTGCCCTGAGATGACTCATTTTCTCGACCCTTGGGATGACCTGCTTCCTTCCTGCCTGCCTTATGACTCGAATCGGGACGTAAGGGTAATTCCCTCTAAGACCAATCAATATTAGGAACGGAGTGTCTCTAGTCCGAATGAATTCGTCGGTCGGGAACCACTCGAACATCCATTGGATCTGATCCTCGGTCAGATTTTCCAATAACTTGACCCATCCATTGGCATTCTCTGGCTGTGCAAACATGTCGGGGATGTAGTTCATACGCTTTGGATGATGGAAAGCAATATGATCATCCCAAACTCTTCTATGTATGTCTTGACGGTAGTCACCCCTTTGTAGATGCTCGGTGAGCCAAAGCTGGAGTAGCAGGTTGCAACCCTCAAAATGTTTCGCTCCTCGTTGACAGTTCTCCAAGGCTCGGTATATGTCGGCAATGATCATAGGTACAATGCTGAAATCCTGTTCGTCGATCCCTTCCATCAAATTCTTGGTAACCATAGCCAGTCTAGTGTGGATTCTCCCATTCTTTGTCGGGAAGACCATCAATCCCAAAAAGTAGAATATGAAGATGAATACCCGGCGGTGAATGTGTCCTAGAGAGGTGAGGGCGAATTCTTCCTGATATGTGCAATAGGACTGACTACGGCCATACCTCTCATACAAGTAGTCAAAGGGGATGTACGAGTCTTCCAAGCAGACTAAATCTGGATTCTTCTTGAGTCCCATCATCTTGAGAAAACCCCGACATGTTCGATTTTCAAGCATCAATAACCCTTGAGACTCCCAAGGCAAACCAGCTAAACCCCCTTATTTCCTCTAGCAGCGGTGTCATCGCATTGTTCCCAAATTGAAAAACCGATCGATCACAGTCCCAGAATAAGGTGGCAGCCTCTATCACCATGTTATTAGGCTGAATGTCCAAGAGAGAGGGCAGGTTGCCCAGGTGTTTTCTGACTACTATTTTGTCGCTTGAGTGCAAGTCTCCCCACCAATTCAGAAGTTTTGGGTGGATGTTGGTGACCATTCCGAATCTGGAGACCTCGTGCCTCATCTCTACAAAGTAAATAGGTTAGGCCCTTACCCCCACCAGACTCGACTATTTAACATCAATAATTAGCATGAGCATTTAAGTTCTCCAAATAAATGCACAGAACGTGAATGCGTCCTTTTGGGTTCCAGGGAAACCCAGTGGACTTTGGACAAGGCTATCTTAATGGCTATTGTGCGGACAACACATCAGCTTGGCTAGGTTTGACCATGATGCATGCAACATACAATAGAGTAAGGTTTCTATTGGGGTTTTATACTGGTACCCTTGAGCGGACAACTCAAGGGGGAAGGCATGGAATCGTCGACTGCACCGCTGATTGACTAGTTTTACCGCAAATACGCCTTTTCGAATTTAGGGGTGATAATATTGGAATAACGCAACCACTCATTGTAAGCGTTGCTATAGGTTTTTGTTTGGCACGAGTGGAATATGAATGCGGAGCATGATATGCAATAATAAGCATTAAAACAGATAGGCAAGTATTTTCACGTTGAGGAGAACGGTAAAGAAAGGAAATACAACAGTTATAATGGAAAGCGGTTACAAAGAAAACATGAAGATATGTTAGTTTTGCTTAGACAAATAAATACTTGCGGATTTAAACAATTAATAACATGTAATGGGGAGTAGGGAAGGGTGTAAGCATTTAAATAAAATTCCGAATTCACAAGACAACTTGTAATGGTATAAGCTTAGGGAAGACCTCCCCAGCAGAGTCGCCATGCTGTCGCGCTCCTTTTTTCTATCGCACGGGTTAGGTACGGAGAGATCGGGTTCTATGACATTCAGGAAAACTCCTTAAAAGAAAGGGTTTAAGGAAGAGTCGCCACCTAACTATTTTTATGGTGCGTTAGGGAACCTAGAGTTGATAACTCATGAACTGGTTTTGCATTACCAGAGATTGGGTAAGGGCTTGAAATTATCCCAAGGGGAAGGTGTTAGGCACTCCTCAAGATCCACAATTGTGGGTCCCAGCCAAGAAGTTTTGTGAATTTGGACGGTGAACAAATAGCAAGTAAGGTTCATATAAGAGGGGATTTCAAACAAGCATGAAAATCTTTAAAAGTTTTGGAGAAAGCATTAGAATAAACATTTGAAAAGAACTGTCCTAGGTTTAAAGTAATACGGATCACATCAATGCAATACCCGGTATGTCACACCTCGAAGAGGCGGCTACACGTGGTATTAGCACACCGGTCATCATATCCGTATTCTACCCTGCCCACCCCGTGAAGGTTATTTAAAACACGTGTGTTGGTCATGAATGGTTATTGCGTTCTATTACCCGTCCCATTCTATAAGTCCTAGAGGGTATTTAGGACTACTAATCCTACAAGGTGAGTAATAGGCTGAACTCCTAGGTTTAAAAGGATAAAATTCTAAGCGACATGTAAAACAAATAGGAATAAAGATATAGGGAACACATAAGGGCAGATACGGGGCTCACAGATCCCTCCACAAGTAAACACGTAGGTAGCACGTCTCAAACACATTTAAGGTCTCAAAGATGGGAGTTTAAAAACAGGAGTTTAAAGTGAAACGGTAAGTTTCAAAAGGATCTGCTTTGAAAAAACTTAGCGATGAAGTAGACAAATCAACTTAAATTGAGTAATTCAGAAAACGGTTGATTTTAAGAAATGCAGTTGTTTTAGAGACAACGGTAAGATTTAGAAGATATGCAGGGATTTAAAGTTTCCAGAAAATACATATGAAAATCATTAAAGCATGGTTTGTAGTGATATAGTGATTTTAACAGAGAAGTGACTAAAATGCAGTAGCTTAACAGAGAGTCGTAGTTAAAAAGAGAATTATAGTAAAAGAATGGTAAATTGTATAAAAAAATAGCAGTTTTACAGATCAAGGATTCAGAATGACACGATTAGAACGGAGTGAAGTAACTTTACAACCTAGCAGTTTGAAAACATATTAGTGCAAGAACCAAAAAATCTTAAGGGTTAGCAAATGCACGACTTCAAGATTTGCTAAAAATATAGAGTAGGAGTCTTAATAAGAAGTAGAGCGAACATCAGAGAGGCAAAATCAAGAATGGGAGCAGCAGAGTTCAAAAGGTTAAGAGAGGCTGACTAAACTAGTAGAACATAATTGATTTGATATTAATACGCATTAGGCCTAAAGTTTGCCTAGGCGCCGTATACATTGCCTATTCGTTTTGAAGGGTGAACATGCATATTTGATTCTGATTAGACACGCAGGATAGAATACTTGCATAAGCGTTTTAAACCACTTAGCCATATTTTAACAAGATTATTAGATTAACATGCTAATTAGGCGTTCAACTACTCTAATATGAACAGATAAGAAGTCCTAAGGACATGATATCTAATGCACATAGGGATATCGTAAGAACATGGTTTTTATATGAAGAATGCAGTGATAATGCTTTATGCAGCTTACTAGCTTGTTATTAACTGTGATCATGGTTATGAAATGAGTATAATAACATGCTGAAAGTAGAGGACCTAAAGCAGGATTTCTAATGCATGAGATGCATGTCCTAGGAAGGCTATCTACTGCACATGTAGATAAATAAACTCTATAAGCATGTTTTCTACCCATTATTAAGCTAAGCATGCATAACCCCCCATATTCACTATCCAGCCCCCAATTATTCGTTTACAAATTATTACAAACCAATAATAAATGAATTACAGTAATTAAAAAGGAAAACTAAGAAGCTACTTCTATAGGGAGCCTTCAATCAGGCCCAATCTCCCAGCCTCACTCCTTTCGAGTTTCACAGTCTTACATGGCTTGGGTGCGACAAAGCTCCCTGGGGCCCAATGGATCCCTGGCCAATACCAGCACCCAAGCAAATTGCCAAGATTTTAACAAGTGCAGTGTAGAGTTACCAGCCTTGTGTGTCAAAGTTCAATGAGTACTCAGGGGTACTCAAGGCAATGCTCACACGAAGGGGGTAGGACGTAATTTCTAAGAGTAATGTGAAGTGCTTATAGTTTAAAAAAGAGAATTTTTTGAGTTTGAAATGAGTGGTTGGAAATAACAGTACTTGGAATATAACTTTAGAAAAAGTAATAAACAGTTTATCAAAGAGAGAAGCAGTACAATCACAACCAGTATAGGGAACTCATGAAAGAGCACACACAAAAAGGGCAAGGGGTTGGGGACAAATGACTTTGTTATCAGCATTAGATCCAAGTTACAGGTTTTCATAGTTATCACCTAGTAGTCATATAGTTGTCACATAATTGTCACAAAACATCATAGATTGGCAGAGGAAAGAGTGTACATCATTCAAGTGTTAATAGAGGTAGGTTCATAACCTAGGGAGTTAAACATGCATAAAGTCCTAATAGTCAAATCAAGGTAAGAAAAATATTAACCTATAAAAAATGAGCATGTCAAAGTCACAGAATGAACATGAGGCATATCAGCCTAAGAGAAAGAGATGGATAGTAGTATACAGTCACAATTTCATGGAAACACATGGAAGCAGGATACATATTCAGACTTAACAAAAGGAAAGACATGAAAGGGTTAAGCTAATTACAGGGTGGGCAATAGAACCACAGGATAAAACACATAAGGAATAGTAAGTAAATGAACAGGAACTTGAGCATATTGTATAGAGATACTATAAAACTAACTTAGAGGCATACCAGTCGAATAGTAAGGAATAGCAGATTGCAAAGAGATGGAGCAGCAACAATAGTGTGCAGAATGAGAGAGCAGCAGTAGAGCAAATAGGGAAAGAGAGAAAGAGCACAAGAGAGAATGCAGAATAGTCTTTGTGTGTCTGTGTGTGCTATCATTGTTAGTGTTCCTGTCAGTTAAGAGTGAAGGCAGAGTATATATAGTTGAAAAGCAAGTAGTGAATAAGGTAAAAATCAAGTCAAGTAGTAATTGGAGGAACTCGAAATCAATTAATCAGGAAATTAAGGCAAGTACTCCCTTAACTCAAGGGATTTTATTCAAACGGTAAGAATCAATAATATAGAAGGCAAGAAGAATCAGTACATGATTAATAAGGAAGGAATCAATTTTAGTTCAATAATTTTGGGACTCGGAATCAATTAGTGTAACAAGCAGTGCAAGTACTCCCTTAATTAAGGGAGTTAACTTCAAACGGTAATAAGCAGGTAACAAATAAGGAAAGAGACTATACATAGCTTTGAGGAAATAATTCAAGCAGCAAGTATAGAACAAACAAATTAGGCTAGATACATAATACTCTAATTAAGTAAACAATGTAAGAATCAATTAACAGCATAGTCACTCACATAATAAGGCAAGAGATAAAAGGAAATCAGTAAAGATGCTGTCACAGGAAAGTAGTGAGGCTAGCCTCGAGTGAGATTCAAATCAAGGGAATCAACACCAAATCAAAGGAAAGTTTTTGCACAAATAAGGAAACAATTCATGCTCAGCCAAGAGTTATAAGAAAATACACGAAATTACAGCTTTAAGGAAAGTACCACAGCCTTAAAGATAATTCGTAAGAATCAGTATAAAATCACCATGTAAACAATCAATAGGATGGATAGTCAAGTTTACTAAACGATATATAGCCCGTTTTGAACAATTACAGGGAAAACCCTAAGCAAAGAACACAGAACAATAGGGGATTGAAACACTAGCACCAAAATTAAGCAAAGAGCATAGAACTCCGAGAAGAATCCAGAGGAACACACGCACAAGCAAACATGGCGAACATAATATGAATACAAACCCTAAAACTGGGGTTTCATCATAAATATGATATTTAAGCAGGAAAAATGTCTAAAAAATATACTGGAACTTAAGATTAGCACTAAAAATCAGAAGATAAAGCGTTTTCAAAAGGGGTTGAGAAACCCTAGTTTCGAAAAAGGGACAAAAGCGTTTTAAACTTGAATATTTGTAAAGATCAAGTAGAGAATGATTCAAAACAGGAAGGAAAGAGTCGAAAATCATTAAAATACAGAGATTTAAAGGTTTGGGTCAGGATTAAAGTTTCGTGAGAAACCAGAGAGAGAAGTAAGGAAAAACCTTGTTGTGAAACTCAGGACAATGGCATTTAGAGCACCATTGAGTCAAAAACCATCAGAGACGTCCGGAAATAGCCTTAGGCGGAGCTTCTAGTGGTGGTCTGGCATGTTCAGAACCCATGGCGGTCTCAGATATTAAGGAGATCGGAGAGATAAGGCTTCAAGGCGGCTAGTGGTCGAAAGAGGTGAGACTGGAAGTGGCCGGAGAAAGCCATCAGAAAAGACGAAGAACCATAAGGTTCTAGAGAGAAGGGGGAGAAGAAGAGACAGATGAGAGAGAGAGAGTGGTCTTGAAGAGTGAGAGACGGGGATGGGGGGTTGGTTAGGGTTAATTAAGGTAAGCTTCGATCTGGGCCGTTGATTTGAATTAATCAACGGCTCAGATTGAAGTCGGGATTAGGCCGGGTATGGATTGAAGACTGGGCTGATTGGGATGAATATTTTAGGGGTTTAAATGTGGCTAATATTTAAACAAAATAGGCTAGATGTTAAATACCCAATAAATAGGTAATTAATTAATTAAAATAGCCAATAATTATATAAAAATGAAATTAAGCTAGAAATATGTAAGGTTACAGTAATTGGCTAATATTAAGTGTAAAATACATAATTTTAGAATTAAAATAATATGAAATGTCTAATTGGGCCATAATTGCAAAATTGTTGTAATTGGAATTAAATAAAACCCAATTGGCCAATTTGTAAAATAATTGTATTTTAATAGATAAGAAATGATTGTAAATGACATACTGAACTGGAAAATATTTTGAAATTATTTAGAACACAATTTATGAATTATTTAAAATATGAAATATTAAATAAATGGAAATAATAAAAAATATGGAAAAATAGGAAAAAATACCCATTATTGCAAAGAGTAATTTTGAAAGCTATATATGCGAGTTCGAAAATAATTTGAGGAAAATTGGGTATCAACACCCCAATTGTTGTTATTATTGTTCCCGCTCCAATTGTTATTATTATTGCCTCCCCATTGTTGGTTGTTGTTGTTCCCCCAATTGCTTGAATTGTTGTTATTATTCCAATTGCGTTGCCTTTGGTTGTTCCAATTTTGATTGTTGCCTTGATTATTCCCTTGTCCTTGATAATTGTTGGCATACATGACATCCTCATCTTGATCATCATAAGAATCCTCTTGACTATACCCACTTGATCCTTGGGCACATTGAACATTGTTGTTTTGCATTGGATTTCCCGAGGTCTTCTCTTATTCACCAAAACATTCACTCCTTCCATGGCATTCACTTGCTTCGGCCTTTGTAATTGTTGAAGTTGTGCCTTAGCAAGTTGATTCATGGTGGTGGTGAGCTCGTCAATTGCTTGCCCATGTTCTTGAAGTTCTTTGTGAAGACCATTAACACCTGGATCACCCTGAGGCACATTTGCTCTACTTTGCCATGCTGACGAAGTGTCAGCCATTTCATCTAAGACCTCACATGCCTCATTGTATTGTAGCTTCATGAAGTTGCCTCCAGCCAATTGATTGACCACACACTAATTGGTGGTATTTATGCCTCGGTAGAAGGTCTGTTGTATCATCGCCTTAGTCATGTCATTTTTTGGACACTCCTTTACCATGGTCCGGTAGCGCTCCCAAATCTCATTCAAAGGCTCATTTGGATCTTGTTTGAAAGACAATATTTCAACTCCGAGCGCTGCCATGTGACTTGGAAAGAAGAAGCTTGCAATAAACTTGTCTGCTAGCCCATCCCATGTGGATATGAAGTGGTTGGGAAGTCGCTCCAGCCAGTCTAATGCTTTCCTTCCGAGAGAGAAGGGGAATGACCTAAGCCTTAATGCATCCTCTGAGATGTTTGTTTGCTTGCTCCCCCAGCAGGTATCAACGAACCCCTTTAAATGCTTATAAGCATTCTGACGTGGAGCTCCTGTGAAGTACCCATGCAGCTCCAAGAGTGTCAGCATCACATTTGTGATTAGGAAGTTCCCCGCCCGCATCCTAGGCGGTACAATAGAACTCGCGTACCCCTCATTTGAAAGTGATGAGTTGTATTCTGTTTTGATGATCTAACAAACTTTTATGTGAAGGACCATATCGAGGACCTAATGTATAAACAACATCACATGTCATCTCTGCCTTCAGGAATTCTGAACTATACACTTCTGAATGAGGAGGGACCAGCTAAGGGACCTGATCCCTTATCGGACTCACATATAAAAGTACAGGTCAACTTGACAGCTGTAAAAAGCTGTGACAGAAAGGTGATTGGCTGCTACTGGTCACGCTACAGTGTAGCAACAGTGCAGTAGTCACTTCTTAGTGGTTGAGCCTTGTACCCTCAAGACATTGGACATCCTTCTTGGAATGTGCAATGTATGATAATATCTTGAAGCAAGAAGAACAAGATACTTACTTGAGCATTTTAAAAAAAGAATATTCAAGCATTAAGTGCTCTCAAGAGCTTCAAGAGCAAGAATACAACTCCACTAAGGCCTACACAACGTGCTCATCAAATTTTTGATAATGTCCTTAGTTGAGTTGTAATCTTGTATTTTGTTTTCATTGTATCCTACTAGATTTTATAGAAGCAACTAGTTAGGAATTTTTTAACTCTTTATTCTCCAAACTTCTGTGTGGCTAAATCTAGTCATGAGTCAAAGTCTTTGCAACTAGATAGTGACAAAGTGGCTTGTAAGAAGGATTACAAGTTAGTGTGTTGAAGTCTTTGTAAGGTTGCCTTACAAAGTGGCTTGTAATAGTTTAGATTACAAGTTAGTGAAGTTGAAATCCTACAAGTGTAGGTCGTGGTTTTTGTCCCCTTGAGTGGGATTTTTCAACGTAAAAATCCTTTGTCTCTTTACTTGTCTTTCTAGTATATACCTCTGTGGGAACTAGTAGAGGACCTGATACCTCTACTGTTTGGTGAACTCTTAGGAACTATAAATTGGTATCAGAGCAGGTTCTTTCTACACGGTTAACACCTAAAAAGGATTTGTAATGGCTGCTTCACCAAACTTCGAAGAGGGACAATCAACATATCGACCTCCAAGGTTCAATGGTCAATACTATGGGTGGTGGAAGACTCGCATGCATGATTTCATCATGGCTGAAGATTCAGAGTTATGGGACATCATTTGCGATGGATCCCATGTTCCTATGCACAAGGTGGGAGAGGTTGGTTTGCTGGTGCCAAAAACAAGACTAGATTATAATGAGGCCGATAGAAAAGCTGTGGAAAAGAATTTTCGTGCCAAGAAAATTCTAGTGTGTGGAATAGGACCGGATGAATATAACAGGATTTCTGCGTGTCATTCTGCTAAGAAATTTGGGAATCCCTGCAGACAGCCCACGAAGGAACAACACAAGTAAAGCAGTCAAAGATAGACATCCTCACTACCGAGTATGAGCTGTTCAAGATGAAGGAAGATGAAAATATACAAGACATGCATACCAGGTTCACTTCCATTATCAACGAGCTTCACTCTCTGGGAAAAATCATTCCCAAGAACAAGCTAGTGCGAAAGATCCTAAGTGTTCTACCTAGTTCTTGGGAAAGCAAAGTAAATGCCATCACTGAGGTAAAGGACTTGCAAATCCTAACAATGGATGAGTTGATAGGGAACCTGAAAACTTACGAGATGAAAATAAAAAAGGACAGTGAAAGAAGAGAGCCCAAAAAAGAGAAGAACCTGGTTCTCCAAGCTGAAAAACAGGAGTCAAGTGAGGAAGATCATGACATGGCCTATCTCACCAAGAGATTCCAGAAGATGGTTCGAAGGAACGGTGGAATACCAAGAAGAGGCAGCTCAAGCAAGCCTAGGAACCATGACTTGTGTCATAAGTGTGGTAAGCCTGGTCACTTCATAAAAGACTGCCCGCTACTGAAACAGGATACCTACAAATTCAACATGGACAAAGCTCCAAATAGGAACCAGGTCCCAGAGAGGAGATTCAGCAGGAAGAGTGCAGCTGACAATGTTGTAAGGCAAGCCCTTGCTGCTTGGGGAGATTCATCCAGTGAATCAGACGAGGAACCTGAAGCAGAAAACAGTTCCATGATGGCTGTTGAAAACAAGGCGAAGGAGTACGACTCATTATTTTCTCTCATGGCTCAATCAGATGAAGAAGAAGAAGAAGACACAGAAGAGGTAGATTTCAGGGATGTTCAGAGAAATCTGAAATCCTACTCTCCTAAAAAATTGTTGCCTTTATCTAACGTTCTCATTGATACATACTATGTCTTAGTCGAAGATAAGGACCTTTTTACCACTGAACTAGGAGAAGTAGAACAAACTAGAGATGACCTATTAACGGTAGTGGAGGATCTAAAGAACACCATAGGCAATCTTGAAAAAGAAAAGAGAGAAGATAGGACTGTAGTGATGAGAGATTTGAAAGAAAAAACTGAAAGCCTAGGCCTTGATAAAACTAGGTTGAATGAAAGAATAAATGTTGTAGAACAAGAAAGAAATAACCTTCAAGATAAAATCTCATGTCTAGCGGAAACCATTCAGGAGCTCAAACTAGAACCCGGTCCACCAAGTGTGGAAAAAGGAAAGGAAATAGCTAGTGAAAGGTATGTCAAACTTGAGAAATATTTTAATGAAGCAAAAGCAAGTCTGTGTAGTGAGTTAGAGAAAAACATAGAGCTTCATGTTAAATTAAGTAAGGTGAAATCTGATTTAAAGAAGTCTTTAAACTGGACATGGTCGTCAGGCGCTGTCACTGCATGTACTTTAACAATAGTGAAAACACGCAAGGAATTGGATTTCAAAAGGAGAAGACTCCTTACAATCCACACAGCAAATATGTCACAGCCCCTGACAATTGGCTTTGTACCCATTGTGGGAACAATGGACACTTTAAAGAAAGCTGTCCAGCCAGGGACCAGTCAGTCCAGAAAAACAAAATGTTTGCAGGCAGGAGAAAACCTGAGCAGGGACCAGGNCCAGCATGGACTAGAAGAGTTCTCATTCACCCATTTCCAAATTACAAGGGACCCAAACTTGTTTGGGTTCCTAAATCTAACCATTAACTTGCATGTGCAGGGATCAGTGAGGGAAAGTGGACTACAGTGGATTATGGACAGTGGATGCTCAAAGCATATGACTGGAAATACTATGGATTTTCTCTCATTGAAGGCCCTGCAAGGAGGGGATGTGTCCTTTGGAAATGGAAAGAAAGGATACATCCTTGATGTTGGAAGAGTTGGAAGATCACTAGAACACTCAATCGAAAACGTTTACTATGTGAATGGCTTAAATTACAGTCTTTTGAGTGTTTCACAAATCTGTGATAAAGGAAATAAAGTGGAATTTTTGTCAAAAACATGCACTGTTACTAGTCTAGTAACTGGAGAGGTGGTGCTGATAGTCAAGAGGTACAAAAACATCTATGTTGCTGATTTCAAATCTCTTGAAGCAGGTGAGGTGAATTTCCTAAATGCAGTTGAAAATGATGCTGAGCTCTGGCACAGAAGACTAGGGCATGCCAGTTTCTCTCTTTTAAACAAGTTGATAAAGAGGGACCTGGTTCGTGGTCTGCCAACATCAAAATTCAAAGACCACAAAGTATGTGATGCCTGTGCAAGAGGGAAACATGTAAGGTCATCCTTTAAACCAAAGAAGGATGTCAGCACATCCAGGCCTCTTGAACTCTTCCACATGGATCTATGTGGACCAATGAGAATTGCAAGTAGGGGTGGAAAAAAATACATTTTTGTGATTGTGGATGACTACTCTAGATTCACGTGGACATTTTTCCTTCGATCAAAAGATGAAACATTTGAGGTATTTGCAGCCTTTGTCAAGAAAATTCAAGTGAAGATGAACATGAAGGTGGCATGCATCAGGTTTGATCATGGAACAGAGTTTGACAATGCAAGATTTGATGAATTCTGTAATGAAAATGGAATCACACACAATTTTTCAGCTCCAAGGACTCCTCAGCAAAATGGTGTCGTGGAACGGAAAAATAGGACTTTGGAGGAAATGGCTCGAACAATGCTCATAGACAGTGGGATTGCAAAAAACTTCTGGGCTGAGGCAATCAATACTGCTTGCTACTTGGTGAACAGGTTCATGATCAGGTCTTTTCTGAACAAGACCCCATATGAACTGCTCAATGGAAAGAAGCCCAAGATAACTCATCTAAGGGTTTTTGGGTGCAAATGCTACGTTTTGAACAACGGGAAGGATCAGCTGGGAAAGTTTGATGCCAAGAGTGATGAAGGAATCTTTCTGGGTTACTCCTCCCAAACCAAGGCATACAAAGTATATAACAAAAGGACTCAATGTGTGGAAGAGAGTGTTCATGTACTCTTCAATGAAACTCCCTTCTCGAACAAGGACAACAATGAGGATGATCAAGACAACGAACCACTTTTGGTTCCAAGAGAGATCACTGATGTGTCAAATGTCAAGGCAGATATGATGAGTCAAGTAAAGGAGACAATGGAAGACAACTAAACATCCTTCTCAGAACCTCATGAGGAACCTGGTACTCCTATCTCTCCTACAGAAGCTGAGGAAAGAGTTGGAGATGCTGTGGAAAGCACTCCTCACACAGCAGCACAGGATTCACTAGGAAGCTCAACCAATATACCAAGTTCATCTACCAATCAGGTTCAATTTCAAAACTGGAAGCATAAGAGCTCTCACCCTCTCGACAACATAATCACCCCTCTTGATTCCGGAATTCAAACCAGATCGAAAACTAGAAATTCCTTAGCCTTTTCAGCCTTTCTGTCCCAAATTGAACCCAAGAACATCAAGGAAGCTCTAAAGGATGCTGATTGGATTGTTGCTATGCAAGAGGAGCTTCATCAATTTGAAAGAAACAAGGTATGGCATCTGGTACCTCGACCCTCTGACAGAACCATCATAAGAACCAGGTGGGTGTTCAGGAACAAGCTAGATGAAAATGGGACGACCACTAGAAACAAAGCAAGGCTGGTGGTTCAAGGCTACAATCAAGAAGAATGGATTGATTATGATGAAACCTTCGCTCCAGTTGCTCGCATGGAAGCCATTCGAATTCTTATTGCATTTGCATCTCATATGGAATTCACCTTGTTCCAAATGGATGTGAAAAGTGCATTCTTAAATGGTTATCTCAAGGAAGAAGTGTATGTCAAGCAACCCTCGGGGTTTGAAAGCCATGCTCACCCAGAACATGTGTTCAAGCTAGATAAGGCCATGTATGGATTGAAGCAAACCCCTAGAGCGTGGTATGAAAGGTTGTCAAAGTTTCTACTTGACAATGGTTTTACTAGGGAGAAGATAAACAACACTCTTTTTCTGAAGAAACGAGGAAGGAACCTTCTCATTGTCCAGGTATATGTTGATGACATTATTTTTGGTGCTACAGCAGATTCTCTGTGTAAAGAGTTTGCAACGCTTATGGGGAGTGAGTTTGAAATGAGCATGATGGGGGACCTGAACTTCTTCCTGGGTCTTCAAGTCAAACAGTCTATCAAGGGCACTTGCATCAGCCAGCAGAAATACATCAAGGAACTGCTAAAAAGGTTCGATATGGAGGATTCCAAGGTGATTGACACACCTATTGCAGTGGCCACCAAACTTGACATGGATGATGCTGGCACTCCTGTGAATCAAACCATGTATAGAGGGATAATTGGATCACTTCTGTATCTCACAGCTAGCAGATCAGATATAGTCTTCAATGTGGGACTATGTGCAAGATTTCAATCCAGTCCCAAGGAGTCACATCTGAAAGCAGCTAAGAGGATCCTGCGCTACCTCAAAGGCACACAAGACCTGGTCCTTTACTATCCTTCAGGTGACAACTTTAATCTTGTTGGTTATGCTGACGCTGACTATGCAGGTTATCTGGTGGACAGGAAAAGCACTTCAGGGATGGCTCATTTTCTTGGATCCTGCCTAATCTCTTGGGGGACAAAGAAGCAGAACTCAGTAGCACTATCCACAGCAGAAGCTGAATATGTTGCAGCTGCCTCTTGTGTGCTCAGCTGATGTGGATCAAACAACAATTGGAGGATTTTGGTGTTTTCATCGACAGCAGTCCACTCCTATGTGACAACACCAGTGCACTCAATATGGCAAAAAATCATGTTCAACACAAGAGAACTAAGCACATTGATGTGAGACATCACTTCCTCAGAGACAATGTTGAAAAGGGACACATCAGCATGAAGTTTTGTTGCACTGAAGATCAAATTGCAGACATCTTCACAAAGGCACTGGGAAGAGAACATTTTGAGAAGAACAGGCTGGCTCTGGGCATGCTGAGACCTAATTAGGAACCTGGTTCTCCTATGGCTATAAATGCTATACTCAGGATAAGATACTAAGGTGTTTTCCTAACAAAGTCTAACTCACATAAATACCGTTGCAGGTAGACACCCATGGTGATTACAGAACTTAATGAAGTAGCATCATAGACCATACAAAGACTGAAGGACTTTTTTTTCAAAATAAAACAAGTAAGGGGCCTGGTTCCCTTACGCCAGGTTAGTAAGTATATGTGTTCTCTCCTTCTCTCTCGAAAAGTAACTGCATTAATTATTGCTGCCACTATTCCCTCTCTCTCTCCACCTTTTCAGCGACACATCAATCACATCCGTCCTTCCACTTTTCAACTCCCCTAC